>JAJOZX010003720.1:460000-467500 GCA_023014485.1 Bathynomus jamesi | reverse complement strand
ATTTGACATGATCGGTCACTCCCCATTCATTCAGGCAATCTATGATGGCATTTGTTTGTGCCAGCGCGGTTCCTGACACGTTTTGGCACCCCGAGGAGCTGCTCTGTCCCGGAGCCAGATACAAGAATAGGTAAGCGGTCAACATATTCTCGTGACGTCAGATCTTGCATGAGTTTCCGTCCCAGTGAACAGTCAACGGACTATTGCCTTGGAACTCGCTCTTCAGTTGCCGAGCCTTAAGGGTACGGAATTTTTCACGCTGACGATGAATGGATCCACGATTGATGTGTAGTCGCTAGCATCATGCCCTAAGCTGGAAGCTGCCTCAAACAGCAGATATGTGGCCTTTCTTGACGAGAGTTGCGTGCGATCAAGCGCTGCCGCCAATTCCGATGTCATGATGTTCTTCGTTGCTCTTTGTTTAGACGCTAACGAACCACCACATGCTCCTTTTTCTTCGCTATCATCTGAGCTGGAGGATGAGGACTCCAAAACCGCTTCGTTGGATACTGCCTCCATTTCAGCTGCTGATCGCTTTCTTCGTTTCTCCTCTTCCTCCCGACGTCGAGTACAATCTTTGACTTGGCGTGGATGGGTCATGTCCAAACCTGCCATTGAACCTGGACGTCCTTTCTGGCGCTGCTGCTGAAGGAACTCCCAATCCTCTGGGTACTTGACCAATTTCTCACAATCAGCGTGGGCGATATCAAAGAGACGATCGAGGCGTTCAATGAATTATTTTTCTTTCGTCTTGTGTGAATCGCTCGTCCTTGAGGCGTGTTTTTTAAGTCCTTTCCACTCCTCGAAGACTTTATCCAGTTTGCTGACGCAGTGTGTCTCGAGTCTGGTTGGAATGTGAGCTTTCTCCCAGAAGGACATCACTGCTCGAAGTGACTTCCTCAACGCGTCACGTATCGTCATTTCCTTTCATGGTGAAGGTAAATGAAGTAACCGAATGCTTGCCTGTAGGAAGGAAGCTTGCATCCTTTCACCTCATCAACCGCTGCCCCTAATAGGTATATACACTTCCGGGTTTCCATCACCAGAAATCACGTAGCTGAAATGAGAAACGGTGAATCGTTAAGTATTGTTCACTTTATTTCTCAGATATTCAGACACACACAGACACACACACACACATATATAGAGATATATAGATATCTAATGAACGATTAAGGAGACGCCGCGCAAGCATTAAACTTTGGAAGGCGGGGGCGACCTTTTATAGTTATTCAAATAAAAAGATTTTCAGTCACCATGTTTTCTTTACCAATGGAATAGATTCGCGGGGTGTCAGCATGAAAATTTCAAACTTTGCATTTAAGTGACACCCTAATATATATATATATATATATATACATATATATACATATATATATATATATATATATATATATATATACACATATATATATACATATATATATATATACATACATATATATACATATATACATATATACATATATATATATATACATATATATACATATATATATACATACATGCATATATATACATATATATACATACCTGCATATATATACATATATATATAAATACATATATATACATATATATATATATACATATATACAGTATATACATACATATATATACATATATATACACATACATATATGTATACATATATATATATACATACATATACATATATATATATACATACATATATATATACATATATATACACATATATATACATATATATATACACACATATATATACATATATATATACACACATTATATATATATATATATATACTGTATATACAAATATGTTATAATGTTATAATGTTTCAGACCAACAAAGACCCTAGGATCCACTCATGGCTGGTCTACCTAACTGTGTTCGTAATTGTGTATTGTGTATGTCCTCCTTGGTGGCGGAGGGGACCTACAATTTTACTGGGTTCCGAACCACAAGAACATAAGAAATTTATGTAAAAAACTACCTGTACATTGGCAACGACCAATTTTTACAGAACTAAATAATTATCAATTTAAAACTAAGTTAATTATCGATTTAAAACTAAAGATAGAATCTCTGGATCCAGAGGATCAAGTCGTAATAGACTACTATCCACAGATATGTTACACTCTATATCTATAACCGCCATGCAAATATATCAGGTCCAAAGAATCCAGACAATTTCATTACGGTATCCATCAATACTAGTACCTTGCCAAACAAAAACAAGTCACGGTCCATATCGATTGCGGACCAAGTCAAAATTTACCACCATATACATTACAATATATATGACGCGTTCGGTGGAGAAGGGGCGAACGCAACATTTTCGAATTATGCCACAAAATGCAGTTAAAGTTTGTAAACTTTAAACCTTTGTATTTTTCCGGTTTATTGAAATGTTGTATGAATTTGAACATATATTTGAGTAAAATATTGTTGTGTAATATGTCGATAATAAAACGCCAAGAAATTTTACAATATTATTTAGTGATAGCTTCTGAGTTAACTGGTGTAATCCATTATTTGGTCCTCTTCGTCGAATGTTGTATTACCTGCTTCAACTGTTTCGGTTTCTTCCAGTTCCTTTAACGATCTTGTATAATAGTTCACTGCAGTTGCAGGCATTAGGTCTGATAATTCTTGAGATCTTTTATTTTTTCCTTAGTTATTGGCAGCAATTGGGAATACTTGGTTGCAATGTCTGCTGGGCTAGATTGAATAAACTGACACTGTAGGATTTTTTCCCTTTCTGCAGTCTGACGGGATGGCTATTATCTGGGGTTGTGCGGTATGCAGTAGATATTACGTAGCCTTCTTTGTGTTGAAAGTCAAATATTAACTTTCTTGCATCTGTAAATTTAGTTGTTGTTGATTTCCTAATGACAATGCACGTTTTTAGGACGTCAAATCGAGAAAAATCAGCCTGTTTCATTTCTACAACTAGGAAGCGCTGCGAAAACGGCTGTAGTTATGGCCGTAACATAATCTTTTTGGTGTAAATAATATTGCTGTAATTATTTTTTATATTTTGTTCAATTTGGCCAAATTCAGCATCACAGGGCATTGTCGAGTGACCAGAAAGTAGATAGATGTGTTCAATGTGAAGCAATGATGCGGAGTGAATTTCTCTGAGATACATTAAAACCTAAATTTTACCATGAAAGAGTGCAGACTAACATCTAATTTTTTGCATAGGTAAAGCAAAGGTTTTAAAGGATAATTATACGACAAAAAACTCATTTTTCGAATTTTGTGGAGTTCACCCCTTCTCCACCGAACGCTTCATATACTTAGGAGGAAAAGTGTAGGTGTGGCTGTAAAGACTGTACAGTAATGTAGAAATGTGTGTGCTCCCATTTTGGGTCTCCATTTGAAGGTGTTTGTGGGGCAAGTGAAGATCATGAGTTTTTCAATACTTCACAGTACTATGGGGGGCACCCCTCGGCAGCGGAATCCCTTTAAATATGGTATGTAAGGACAGAGAGTATCCCCTAACCCAAGATGCTGCCTCCCTATATCCCACAACACTTGTGTTGAGCTGTGGGATCTATCACCACAAAGCCATAATTTTACTACCTTAAACTATACCCAATCCATCAATATATGCGTCTAATCGATTTTTAAACGTGTTTATAGACCTACTAATTACTTCTACCGGCAAACTATTCCTGCTATTTACTATTCTATGCGTACACACACACATATATATAATATATATACATGTATATATATATATATATATACACACACACATATATACACATATACATCTATATATACATATATATATATATATACATACCGGGTGTACATAAAGTCAGGATCTATTTTTGTGAAGCACTTGGAAATTATATGCAATTCAATCATAAAATGATAAAGTGGTAACATTTATTAAATAATTAAGAGTAGGATTCGACGTGACGCCCATCAGTATCCCTGGACAGCTCAAATCGTTCCGCAGCATTTCTAAACACATTCTGGAGCATTTGCGGGGTTATGTTATCTGCAGCAGTTCGTATACGTGTACGTAACTTTTCAAGACTCGTAATCTTCGTCTCATAGAGGGTGCCCTCTCAGGGCATTGGTTTCTGCCCTATGTGGGAGAATTTCGATTTGTGATTAATTGAGGTCCGTAGCATAATGGTAGCGCGTCCAACCGGCAATTGGAAGGCCCTGGGTTCGATTCCCGGGCGGTTCGCCTCATTTTTCATTTATTCGTTATCTCTCCTCCTCGTGTGCAGAAACGTTCCTTAATACTTATGTCGTTTCTATTCATTTATATACTGCGTGGTCATTGCAGTTATATGCGCATATTCACGATTTGCGAGGGTGCCCTCTCAAGGCATTGGTTTCTGCCCTATGTGGGAGAATTTCGATTTGTGATTAATTGAGGACCGTAGCATAATGGTAGCACGTCCAACCGGCAATTGGAAGGCGCTGGGTTCGATTCCCGCGCGGTTCGCCTCATTTTTCATTTATTCGTTATCTCTCCTCCTCGTGTGCAGAAACGTTCCTTAATACTTATGTCGTTTCTATTCATTTATATACTGCGTGGTCATTGCAGTTATATGCGCATATTCACGATTTGCGAGGGTGCCCTCTCAGGGCATTGGTTTCTGCCCTATGTGGGAGAATTTCGATTTGTGATTAATTGAGGGCCGTAGCATAATGGTAGCGCGTCCAACGGCAATTGGAAGGCCCTGGGTTCGATTCCCGGGCGGTTCGCCTCATTTTTCATTTATTCGTTATCTCTCCTCCTCGTGTGCAGAAACGTTCCTTAATACTTATGTCGTTTCTATTCATTTATATACTGCGTGGTCATTGCAGTTATATGCGCATATTCACGATTTGCGAGGGTGCCCTCTCAGGCATTGGTTTCTGCCCTATGTGGGAGAATTTCGATTGTGATTAATTGAGGGCCGTAGCATAATGGTAGCGCGTCCAACGGCAATTGGAAGGCCCTGGGTTCGATTCCCGGGCGGTTCGCCTCATTTTTCATTTATTCGTTATCTCTCCTCCTCGTGTGCAGAAACGTTCCTTAATACTTATGTCGTTTCTATTCATTTATATACTGCGTGGTCATTGCAGTTATGCGCATATTCACGATTTGCGAGGGTGCCCTCTCAGGGCATTGGTTTCTGCCCTATGTGGGAGAATTTCGATTTGTGATTAATTGAGGGCCGTAGCATAATGGTAGCGCGTCCAACCGGCAATTGGAAGGCCCTGGGTTCGATTCCCGGGCGGTCGCCTCATTTTTCATTTATTCGTTATCTCTCCTCCTCGTGTGCAGAAACGTTCCTTAATACTTATGTCGTTTCTATTCATTTATATACTGCGTGGTCATTGCAGTTATATGCGCATATACACGATTTGCGAGGGTGCCCTCTCAGGGCATTGGTTTTTGCCCTATGTGGGAGAATTTCGATTTGTGATTAATTGAGGGCCGTAGCATAATGGTAGCGCGTCCAACCGGCAATTGGAAGGCCCTGGGTTCGATTCCCGGGCGGTTCGCCTCATTTTTCATTTATCGTTATCTCTCCTCCTCGTGTGCAGAAACGTTCCTTAATACTTATGTCGTTTCTATTCATTTATATACTGCGTGGTCATTGCAGTTATATGCGCATATTCACGATTTGCGAGGGTGCCCTCTCAGGGCATTGGTTTCTGCCCTATGTGGGAGAATTTCGATTTGTGATTAATTGAGGGCCGTAGCATAATGGTAGCGCGTCCAACCGGCAATTGGAAGGCCCTGGGTTCGATTCCGGGCGGTTCGCCTCATTTTTCATTTATTCGTTATCTCTCCTCCTCGTGTGCAGAAACGTTCCTTAATACTTATGTCGTTTCTATTCATTTATATACTGCGTGGTCATTGCAGTTATATGCGCATATACACGATTGCGAGGGTGCCCTCTCAGGGCATTGGTTTCTGCCCATGTGGGAGAATTTCGATTTGGATTAATTGAGGGCCGTAGCATAATGGTAGCGCGTCCAAACCGGCAATTGGAAGGCCCTGCGTTCGATTCCCGGGCGGTTCGCCTCATTTTCATTTACTCGTTATCTCTCCTCCTCGTGTGCAGAAACGTTCCTTAATACTTATGTCGCTTCTATTCATTTAGATACTGCGTGGTCATTGCAGTTATATGCATATATATATATATATATATATATATATATATATATATATAAGATACATATATATATATATATATAGATATATATATATATATATATATACACATATATATATAGATATATATATTAGGGTGGAGCGAAAAATACTTTTTTTCTAGTATGAAGTTCTAATAGTGATTATAGGTTGCATTTAGTGGACTGTATATACCTGCCAAAATATGAGTTCATTTGTTTAATATTTTCAACTGCCACCAGGGGGCTAAATTTAACACAATTTTGGGTAAAAATGAAAAAAATGCTTCTATTTTAGGTTTATCAAACTATTATAAAATTTTATCTTAGAATTATCTAATAGTTTAATTAAGATTCTTAAATGATATGGATTCGTTTTGTAAAAATGCCTTTTTTATATGCTTAATATCTTCAGCTGCCACAAGAGGGCTGAATGTAACTTAAAAATGACAATTAAGTATGATTCTGTATTTACTTGAGAAAGGGAACAGTAATAAATTAGGATGTCTCTCCTCCTTTATACTGGCTTGAGACAGTTAAGAAACGTTATTTCGTGCCTTAGCGGAGTTACCACCCTTTCCCAACCAACCTCCCTCTAGAAAGGGTTCTTGCTGAAGACTATTTAGTAATTTGCTTTTGTGTCAAATTTTGGCTGTTTTTTCCTTGATTCTAATGTAGCACGAATCCAACCGTCTCTGTTTGTAGGTCCGCAGACTGATCCAGCAGCGTCTGTAACGAGCTTGACGCATCTCTCTACGGCTTGTGTATGACATGGAAACTGAAATAATTCTGAATGAAGAGTAGTACCATGTTTGATGCATGATTCAATATCATCAAGAGAAACTCCTTTGGTTATCGGTGGTTCTGCTATCTGAAAATCTTGCCACATAATGAGATCTGTATAGTCTTTGGCATAAAAATTTATTTCTGGCACCTTAAAATACTTGATAACATCTGTTTCTTGAATGCATGCCCTTGCTTTTATGATACGCCTAAATCCCAACTGACGCACATGCTCCCTTTCATCAGCTATCATTGCAATGAGAATGTTTTCTTGATTTGCGTAATATGCATTTCGCTGAATGACTGAGTCATGTACTCTCCTAAGCTCTTCACGGAGATACCGGCTTCTTGCAATCATATGCCACATATGTTTAGCACCATATTGTCATAATGGTTTACGCTTTATCTGAAACCACATTGGTGCGTATACCCTAACAATGAAAGTAGCTAATTCTTGTAAATTGCCTGAAGGATTCTCTGTGCTTGCATATAACCGCAGAGTCCTGTTTGCTGTGGTGAGCCATCTTGAATGTGATATATTGCCTGGACTCTTATGACTAAGACTCTTTGAGAAT
>JAJOZX010003720.1:447500-457500 GCA_023014485.1 Bathynomus jamesi | reverse complement strand
TTGGTCTCTTCACACGGAGGTCAAGCTGGTGGCCTCGCCTCTAGGTCTGGCTTGGTGCAGGAGCGAGTTGCTTTCTTGCGCTCTCCACCGTACATAGCCAGGCACGCCCTGCTCATCTGGTACTGTCCTGAGCCAGGCATCCAGTCTTTTCTTGAAGTCTTCAACTTTGACCCCCGTTACGTTTCTGAGGTCCTTAGGAAGCTGGTTGAAAAGTCTTGGCCCCCTGACAACCAAGCTATTTTCCTTCAGGGTTAAGGAGGTCCCTTGTCGTGCTTTTAATTTGGGAACACTACACATTCTGCCTTTCCTATTTTCCAGTGTTGTTTGAAGGGTAATTGGGTTTAGTTTTTTGTTTGGTACCAGTTTTTCGATCATTTTCCATATGTAGATTATGATGTACCTCTCTCTTCTTCTTTCCAGTGAGTACAGATTTAGTTTAAGTAGTCTTTCCCAGTAGTTGAGTTCTTTGCAGCCATCAATCTTGGCTGTGAAATGCCTTTGCGTTTCTTGTAGTTTATTAGTTTCTTCCTTTTTATATGGGGACGTCAAAACTGAGCAGTATTCAAGTTTTGGTATAATCAGTGTTTTTAGCAGGGGAATCATTACTGTCCTGTCCCTTCTCTTGAACGTTCTTAGAACCTGTCCGGCGACTCTTTTTGCTTTATTTATCGCTATCTGATTTTGTGTTTCGAATTTCGCATCATCTGTCATTATTATCCCGAGATCAATCGCTTTCAAGCTTCTCTGAATTTCCTGTCTATCTGGAGCATAATATGCAGTCTGTTTAAGTTCTTCTTTTCTACCATATCTCAAGAGCTGAAATTTCTCGGCGTTGAATGACATGTTGTTGTCTTCTGACCATTTGTATATTTTGTTCGTTTCCCTCTGCAAGGCCTCCACGTCATGTACATCGCTGATTTTTCTGCTGATCTTTGTATCGTCTGCAAAGGATATTACTATACTATTGCTGTTTACTCCGCTGTCTATGTCTGTTAGCATGATAATGAACAGGAGTGGGGCCAGTACTGTCCCTTGTGGTACTGAGCTGCGTACTTCCGATTCTGATGATGATATACCTTGAATTTTGACGACCTGCAGACGATCACTAAGGAAGTTGTAGATCCATTTTCCCACTTTGCCTGTTATTCCCATGTCTATAATTTTATGTCCTATTATACCATGGTCACATTCATCGAAAGCTTTAGCAAAATCTGTGAATATAACATCGTAGTTGTCATTGCCTTCCAATGCATCTAGGATATTGTTGTAGTGCTCTATTAGTTGTGATAGGCATGATCTACCTGATCGGAATCCATGCTGATTTTCGTTGAATCTTTCCCGTGTCTCAAGGAAATCATAAATTTTCTCTCTAACTATTCTTTCAAATACTTTGGTGAGGTGGGACGTCAATGACACTGGTCTATAGTTCTTTGCTTGAGATCTGTCCCCTCCTTTATATATGGGGACAATGTTTGCTCTTTTCAAGATGCTCGGTATTTCCCCAGTGTCTAGGGATCTTCTCTATATCCAGTATAAAGGTGTAGCTATTTCATTTTTACAGTTTTTAATCAATAATGCGTTCCAATTGTCCGGACCTGCAGCTGAATGTAGTTTCATTTGTTCTATAGCTCTCGCTACATCTTCTGGTGTAAACTCAAAGTCTGTTATATACTCTCCTTGCAATTCCTCTTCAAAGAATGCATTTATGTCAGGTATCGCTTTGTCACTTTTTGGGGTACTGAAAACTGATTCCTATTGAGCTCTCAATGTATCAGATATTTTTTTTGGATCGTCGGTTAGTTCATTATTTCCCGTCCTTAAGGGCCCAATAGCGGCGCGTGTTTTTGTTTTCCTTTTTGCATAGCTATAGAAGTATTTTGGATTTTCCTTTATTGCTTCTACCGCCTTTTCCTCTTCCCTCTCTGTCTGGTCCTTAATCAGGGCTTGTATTTCCCTATCGATACCCTCCAGTTTTTCTTTTATTATTTTCCTGCCATTATCTCCGCAGTTTCCTAACTTCGCCTCCACTCTCTTTCTTTTGCGGAATAGTCTTCTCTTTTGCCTTTCTAGCCAGCTCCTCTTTCCTTTTGGCTGTGATTTCGGAGCATATTTTTCTAAAATTCTCAGCGTTTTTTCCTCCATATATACATATATATATATATATGTATATATATATATACATAGAGTATATATATATACATATATATATATATATATGTAATATATATATATATATGTATATATATACATATATATATGTATATGTATATATATACATATATATATGTATATATATGTATATATATACATATATATATATATGTATGTATATATACATATATATATATATGTATATATATGTATATATATACATATACAGGGCGTCCCAAAAAATGTATACACACTTTAACAGCTGATAGCTCAATTGATGTTTCCTTCTTTCCAAGTTAAACCCATTAGAATTAATAACGGCAGTTAGACTAAGCTTTGAACAAAGGAAATTCATTCTAAAATGCTACTGGAAGTGTGAAAACGCAGTTGAAGTGCAAAGACAGTTTAGGAGGGAGTTTCAAACAGATCCACCAACGCGACTTACCATCACTCGAATTAGAGATAAGTTTGAAGCCGATGGAACTGTTCAGAATGTCCACAAGAAGCGTTCCGGAAGACCACGGACATCGACAAGCCCCACAAAGCAAGAAAGAGTACTGGAAACGTATCACCAAAGTCCAAGAAAATCTGTGCGGCAAGCGAGTCGTGAGGTAGGAATTTCAGAATCGTCTGTCCAACGCATTTTGAAGCGCTGTCAATGGAAAAGTTACATTCCAAGATTAGTCCATGCTATTAATGAAGATGATCCGGACCGAAGAGTGGAGTATTGCGAGTGGTACTTGGCACGATGTGGATGTGGATTGGACGAAGGGGTTTCGTAGAATACCCTCCGCGTTCACCAGACCTCACACCACTAGACTTTTTTTATGGGGATACTTAAAAGACAAAGTCTACGCTATAAAACCTGCAACAGTCGCTGAATTGAGAGCAGCCATTGAACGAGAATGCACACAAATACCAAACGAAATGTTTCGTGATGTTTGCGATTCCATTGCTTCGCGTTATCAGCAGTGCCTGGACCAGAACGGACGTCAGTTTGAAAACAGGCGTTGACAAAACAATTAAATAATGTCTGTAGATTCTATTGCATTTTGAAAATGAAATGTATTTTAATAAACACTGCCTTTATAATTATTTAAAGTGTGTACACATTTTTTTGGGACGCCCTGTATATATATATATGTATATATATACATATATATATATACATACATATATATACACATATTATATACATACATATATATATACACATATATATATATATACATATATATATATATATACACATATATATATATACATATATATATATATATATACACATATATATATATATATACATATATATATACACACATACATATATATATACATATATAGAGGGTGTCCCAGAATTAACTATCTATTTCAATGAAATCGGACAAATTTTTTAAAAACACACTTTTATTTGTTTATCATGTTTAATATGTGTTAGAAATGTATAAATTTCTAAATTTTTTTCATAATTTTATTTTCATAATTTTTTCATTATCTGGTCCAATGAAAGACCGTCTGAAGTCATAGAATGGCAAAGAGACTCTCCAAACGTTAACGTGTGGCTTGGAATGACCAAATCCAAAATTTATGGTGCTCCATCTTGTTGAAACACAACATTATCAAGAATGCCATCATCAAAGAAGCTGTGGTTCGAGAAACTGCTGAAGCATATCAAGGTAGACGGTACCTGTTACAGTTGCTTCCGCAAAGAAGAATGGGCCATAAATTTTGGATTTGGTCATTCCAAGCCACACGTTAACTTTTGGAGAGTCTCTTTGCCATTCTATTACTTCAGACGGTCTTTCATTGGACCAGATAATGAAAAAATTATGAAAATAAAATTATGAAAAAAATTTAGAAATTTATACATTTTTAACACATATTAAACATGACAAACATAAATAAAAGTGTTTTTAAAAAATTCGTCCGATTTCATTGAAATAGATAGTTAATTCTGGGACACACTCTATATATACACACATACATATATATATACATATATATATGTACACACACACACACACATATATATATAATATATATATACACATATATATACATATATATATACACATATATATACATATATATACATATTATACATATATATATACACATATTATACATATATATACATATATACATATATATATATACACACATAGATATACATATATATATATATATATATATATATATATATATATATATATATATATATGTTAACCCCTCCGTCTATGGCCCTGCGTCGGTTCGGAATCGACGGGGGGGGTTCTGGTTAGGAGGCAGCAACGGATATTTCTTCTATAACATTCTGATTCTTTTATCTCGCTTTATGGTCGACAGTTGTTAATTCTTCTCTTTCTATAATACTCTGATACTTTCTCTTGGTACTAAAATTATCGGCTTTTCTTTTATAACTTATCGACTTTACTGACTAAATTCCTGAAGAGAACAAGGCTCGAAGGAAAAGATAAAAACTTCTTTTACTCTAGTTTACTTCTCAAAATGTAGAGGTAGTGCTCTGAATTTAGGGGTAGAGGTTCGACCTCTTTCGACCATGGCTCAGGCCGGAATCTAAAAATTAAGGACTTCAAGGGGCCTCTGCCCCCTCCCCGCAGCGAAGCTGCTAACAACGGAGTCTCGTAGCAGTGACCAAAGCAGAGAGCCGTAATGAAGTGCCATTCATTTTACAAATACATGTATAATATATACCTAAATGTTGGGGAACGGCAGTTGAAGGTTAAGTTCCCCCCTTTTAAGAACATGATCAGATGTTTGAAAGATTCCAAATAAAAATTTTAAAAAATTAAAAAAATAATTTGTATTTTTCGCCGAGTCTACATTTATGAAGGCGATATAATTTCATAGTAGTACATAAGTACAAATTGAGTTCATGACTGAGTACGTATTAATTTTGGTTCATTACAATTACGATTACAATTACCAATTAATTCATATTCACTTATTGTTTAATTACACTTCCATTTTAAAGTACATTCTGACGTTACCGTATATATTAAATCATTACATTTAATTACAGTTTCAATGAAGTACATCACAAGTTATTATTAATTACAGTTTCATTAAAGTACATTACGTTATATTAAATTAAAGTATTACAGTTAATTACATTTAAACAGTTAGTATAACTTTTTTTTTTTTTACAGTGTTTCATATTAATAGACAATTAAGATGTTGGAAATATAATACAAAGTACATTGGCACATACGGTATGGATTTATATACAACATAATATGTTATAATATGTTATAAAATGTTATAAATTTGAAATCAGAGCGAGAGGAGATATTTTTATCTTTGAAGCGTTCAATTCTGCAATAGTTAGCGGAATTCGATAACTTAACTAAGCATTTTTGAGTTCATTGCGGGAGGTGATATAATTAAAAATAAAAATGAAAAAAATAATACGAGAACGTATTTATGCGTTTTCGAACGAATGCATGAAGTTTTGCGTTTCATAGATTGACACGAGTAAATATGAATATTTAATAAAATTTACATAGGATAATGATCAAGGGAAATTAATGACGTATAGATGAATATGGTTGAATAATAATATTTATACTACATAACACCACAACATTATTATTAAAGAATTTACCATACATTGAATACTGAAGATGTCCAAATACTAAGCACATGATTCAGTGTACAAGGTATGGGAAACGTAAAGAGAATTAAGTTATTTTATGACGTCATAGTTAAGTCATTATTAGAAAAGATGAATTAGAGAAATACAGTAATGAATAAAGAAGTACAAATCGAAATTCTATCCAAAACTCGCTTAGGCGATTTTGTTTTTCATGTAAAAATGAATATGGATTATTCATTGTTCATTTTTACAGTTCCCCTCTAAAATGATATTAACACAATAATAATACAATTAATACAATACAATTGAGAAAATAACATCTAACGAATTCAAATTAGATGATGACGAATTTTTCTTTACATTACAAATTTTTATACAGAACAAGTGTTATTATATAATATAAAAAATTCAAAGATTAATACTTTAATTTAGACAACATTTAAGTTAGACAAACAATGATATGGTTAAAATTTTTTTTACCAAATTTTATTTTTTCTGTGGGATGAATTACATACATAATGAATAGTAGATAAAAGGGAAAATATAAATTTTAAAGTTCATGGATTTTCAAGGTTACCCTGATAGTACAATTCATAACTAATTTTATTGACTATTGTAGGTAAAAATAGAATTACGTAATGGATGATGTATAGACCTGTGGTCTAGTGTGTATTTGTGTGTACTAGGTACAAAGTGTGTATCTTACAATTTCGAGGGACAGATTAGCCGATAGGATTGTTCAATTAACTGAATAAATGCATAAGCAAGATATATTAGAAAGCAAAAATGATTAAGACTAAATAGCATAGTTAGCACTTACGCGCAATGAAATAGTTTATTGTGATATCCAATGATTTTAGCACAAGGTTTGTATATATATTGTGTATACATGCATTGTTATTGACTGTTGTAGGTACAAATCGAATTACGTAGTGGATGATGTATAGATCTGTGGTCTAATGTGCATTTATGTTTATTGGGTACAGATTGTAGTGGTTGGTGATACGTTCAAAAGGAGAAAGGGGATTTATAGTTGAATAGTTGAAGTTATACGTCAGTGTGCATATGCATCTATAAATATTGGTAAGAAGCATCTGTAGATGAGTGAGTCGGTACAATAGTATGTAGAATATGAGAGTAATATGTTCATCCCTTGAAGAACTAGATCATTAGGGGTCATTGGTGGATTAGGATTATATATTTACATATTTATATATATATATACTTTAAGGAACAGATAAAATAACTTAATAAATGCATGAGCGAGAATTTATATATAGTAAGCAATAATTATGATGTATTATAATGATGATGTTTGCATACGAGTTTTAATGCAAAAGTGACTGGAGGGACGGAACGTAAATGAATTCGAATATGTGTCAAAAGTAATAAAATTCAATTATGATTATAGATTTTACATAATTAATCAGTTACACGTAAAAGGTAATTAAAAAAAACGAACTTAGAGGACCTTACAATTAATGAAAGTAAATCTAGCGGTACTAAAAATAAAATTTTGAAGATGGAATTAAATTCGACTAGTAACATTCCTAGCTATATATGAACTATATAACCATTAACATTAACCAGAAGTATCGGTACGATAATTGAATTAAGAAAATTAAGAATACAAATTAAAAATAGAAATCAATTATGCATTTTAATGAGCTAAACATAATTTTATAATATTCTTAAAAATATAAAAACACAACTTAACATAAATTGAGGTTATGTTCCATCGTACCAAAGAGGAAATAACCATGGTTGAACCATTTCTCTGGTTGACAGTTCAACTGTGGTTGGGGGTGTTAAAATAAAATAAAATAAAAAGACAAAGTTTGGAGTACGACATTCGGGGGGAATTGAGTGACTAAGCAGGGGGTATAAGTCTGAAATTGACAATTACATCTTTTCGCGAGCACTTTGCCCTTTTAATTTTTTTATATTTTTTATTATTTTTTTTTTAAAGGTTGCTTTTCACACTACTTAGAACAAAAATTTAAAAAGTTGAAACAAAACGGAGGGACGGCATGTTCCTCAGCATAGTAATTTAAAAGGAGTAATTGGGACAAGATTGATTAATTAATTATTACACAACTATTATTATCACATATACATCACAATGATTATCAAAGTCATTACAAACAATTGTAAAAACTGTTTTGGTTACAAACAATAAAAATGTCATTTTACCTATATATTTATATACGCAACAATGGCATGAAAAAGAAAAGACAAATCGGTCAATTTCCTTCTTACAAACAAGAAAAAATGTTAAACTAAAGACGCAAACCGGTCAATTTAGGTTGAATTTAATTCTCTTTTACAGCAAAAAAAAAGGTTGAATTAAATTCCCTTAAATTACATTTTCTTAAATTAAATTCTCATAAATTATAAAGGAAAAGTTGAATTCAATTGACTGCATTGAAATGAATTGGGACTTGAAAACTCGACTTGGGATTCGAAAACTCGACTTGGGACTCGAAAATTGACTTGGAATAAAATTGACTTGGGATTCGAAAACTGACTTGGAATAAAACTCTGACTTGGAATAAAACTCTGACTTGGAATAAAACTCTGACTTGGAATAAAACTCTGACTTGGAATAAAACTCTGACTTGGAATAAAACTCTGATTTGGAATAAAACTCTGACTTGGAATAAAACTCTGACTTGGAATAAAACTCTCTGACTTGAACTCTATCAAGAATTCTGAAACTAACTTGAACTCTTATCAAGTATTCTGAAACTAACTTGAACTCTTATCAAGTATCTTGAAACTAACTTGAACTCTTATCAAGTATCTTGAAACTAACTTGAACTCTATCAAGTATCTCAATAACTCTATAAACTCTGTGTAAACTCTCTTTCTTAATTTGCAAGTCAATTCAATTCAATAATTTGAAAAAATTTGCAAAAAAAAATAAAAAAAATGTAAACAATATTTCATTCTAATGTACGGGAAGGTACATAAAATAAAATTATTCTATACTGAATATAATACTGAAAATAACTGTGACAATTAACTTCTGTGAAAATTACTGTTTCACTAAAAAAAAATGTATCACTGGTGTCTGAAGTGTTCACGGTGTTTTGTGTTAATTCTGGCTCCATACTAAATATTAACTGTTAATAATGCTGACTTTTCAAGTGTTTATAAATTTCTTAAAAAAAACCAACTCTGTACTTAACAAAATTTTCTATGGCGAAATCCTCAGAGACGTGTCCTGAAAACGTCTTGCTGGCTACTTCTTCTTGGATGAAAACTAGGCGTGGAGAACTTGGAGTCGTGACACACCGGTTCAAGGGTGGATGTCACGAACAAGAAGTCGTGACACGCCGGTCAAATGGTTTTATCCTGGCAGGGATATATATATATACACACACATATATATATATATATATATATATTAGGGTGTCACTTAAATGCAAAGTTTGAAATTTTCATGCTGACACCCCGCGAATCTATTCCATTGGTAAAAAAAACATGGTGACTGAAAACTCTTTTTATTTGAATAACTATAAAAGGTCGCCCCCGCCTTCCAAAGTTTAATGCTTGCGCGGCGTCTCCATAATCGTTCATTAGATATCTATATATCTCTATATATGTGTGTGTGTGTATCTGTGTGTGTCTGAATATCTGAGAAATAAAGTGAACAATACTTAACGATTCACCGTTTCTCATTTCAGCTACGTGATTTCTGGTGATGGAAACCCGGAAGTGTATATACCTATTAGGGGCAGCGGTTGATGAGGTGAAAGGATGCAAGCTTCCTTCCTACAGGCAAGCATTCGGTTACTTCCTTTACCTTCACCATGAAAAGAAAATGACAATACGTGACGCGTTGAGGAAGTCACTTCGAGCAGTGATGTCCTTCTGGGAGAAAGCTCACATTCCAACCAGACTCGAGACACACTGCGTCAGCAAACTGGATAAAGTCTTCGAGGAGTGGAAAGGACTCAAAAAACACGCTCAAGGACGAGCGATTCACACAAGACGAAAGAAAAATAATTCATTGAACGCCTCGATCGTCTCTTTGACATCGCCCACGCTGATTGTGAGAAATTGGTCAAGTACCCAGAGGATTGGGAGTTCCTTCAGCAGCAGCGCCAGAAAGGACGTCCAGGTTCAATGGCAGGTTTGGACATGACCCATCAGCGCCAAGTCAAAGATTGTACTCGACGTCGGGAGGAAGAGGAGAAACGAAGAAAGCGATCAGCAGCTTGAAATGGG
>JAJOZX010003720.1:420000-440000 GCA_023014485.1 Bathynomus jamesi | reverse complement strand
GAGTTGTCGTCGCAATGTCCGTTCGGAAATTGGTCGCTGGAGAACCTCATTGGTTTCTTGGAGCAATTGTTCTCTGGTTTGAAAACGATTTGCAGTTACTAGACGAGAAACATGGCGGCGGCACCTATTGTCGAGAATTGTTTTCCGGCCACAGTTACGCCGTCGATTGTCAGTTGATTGCGAACTACACCACTCTTTGTAAACTCGCTGGACAGTACGCGTTGACACACCAACAAATTGGGCTACTTCAGACATTTTGTGTCCGTGGGCTCTGCCAAACACGATGGCTCCTTTTTGCCACTGAGTAACGTCTGCCTCACGACCCATTTTGCAGACTATATCCAACACACACTTTGTTCTTCACCACCTCACGAAACAGATCTGATCCTGTGTGCTACGTCACCGCTACTTGTCACATACCAATGCTACATCAGCGCCCTCTGTGTGACCTTGAACTTCCTACTATCGGTGCTATTAGGGGTGACTAATTTTTTGTCCGGTGTGCTTATAATAACCATATATAATAACCACATAATATAACCATATAATATAACCATATAATATAACCATATAATATAACCATATATTATAACCATAAATTATAACCATATATAAATATATAAAAACACTGTAAGAATGGTAAACGACGTAATGTACTTCAATGAAACTGTAATTGAATGTAATGACTTTATATATATTGTAAGAATGTACTTTAATAGAACTGTAAGGGACAATCATAAGCGAATGGGAAGTAATCCATAATCGCAATCATAATTGTAATAAACCCAAACGAAAATGTACTCAGTCGTGTACTTAAATTGTACTTATGTACTACTATGAAATGATATCGCCTTCAGAAATGAAGACGCGGCAAAAAAAATACGATTAGTTTTATTTTTATTTTTTAAATTTTTATTTGGAATCTTTCAAACATCTGATCGTGTTTAAAAGGGGGAAACTTAACCTTCAACTGTCGTCCCCCAACATTTAGGCTTATATTATACATGTATTTGTAAAATGAACTTCACTTCATTACGGCTCTCTGCTTTGGTCACTGCTACGAGACTCTCTTGTTAGCAGCTTCGCTGCGGGGAGGGGGCAGAGGCCCCTTGCCTCCTTAATTTTTAGATTCGGCCTGAGCCATGGTCGAAAGAGGTCGAACCTCTACCCCTGTAAATTCAGAGCACTACCTGTACATTTTGAGAAGTAAACTAGTGTAAAAGAAGTTTTTATCTTTTCCCTCGAGCCGTGCTCTCTTCAGAAGAACTTAGTTAAGTCGATAAGTTATAAAAGAAAAGTCGATAATTTTAGTACCAAGAGAAAGTATCAGAGTATTATAGAAAGAGAAGAATTAACAACTGTCGACCATAAAGCGAGAGAAAAGAATTAGAATGTTATAGAAGAAATATCCGTTGCTGCCTCCTAACCAGAACCCCCCCCCCGTCGATTCCGAACCACCCCAGTGCCATAGAGGGAGGGGTTAACAGGGTGGCGACCCTATAGCCAGGATAAACATTTGGCGACCCTACTGCCAAGATTAGAAGAAGATTTTAAGAAGAGGATTTTAACAAGTGGCCACTCTTTTGCCAGGATAGAAATTACCCTGCATCAGGATAAAACCAGCTGACCGGCGTGTCACGACTTCCAGTTCGTAACATCCACCCTTGAACCGGTGTGTCACGACTCCAAGTTCCCCACGCCTAGTTTTCATCCAAGAAGAAGTAACCAGCAAGACGTCTTCAGGACACGTCTCTGAGGATTTCGCCCGTAGAAATTTTGTTAAGTAGTTTTTTTTTTTAGGAAATTTATAAACACTTGAAAAGTCAGTATTATTAACAGTTAATAATGAGTATCAAGTCAGAATTTACAAGAAACACATTGAACATTTCAGACGCCAGTGATACATTTTTTTAGTGAAACAGTAATTTTCACAGAAGTTAAATGTAAGAGAAGTTAAATGTAAGAGAAGTTAAAAGTAAGAGAAGTTAAATGTAAGAGAAGTTAATTTCAGAGAGAGTTAATTTCAGAGAGAGTTAATTTCAGAGAGAGTTAATTTCAGAGAGAGTTAATTTCAGAGAGAGTTAATTTCAGAGAGAGTTAATTTCAGAGAGAGTTAATTTCAGAGAGAGAATTTCAGTTATTTTCACTATTATATTCAGTATAGAATAATTTTATTTTATGTATCAAACATAATAGTACCGTACCTTCACGTACATTCGAGTGAAATGTTTACATTTTTTATTTTTGTTTACAATTTTTTTCAAATTATTGAATTGAATTGATTTGCAAATTAAGAAAGAGAGTGTTTATAGAGAGTTTATAGATTTAGAGAGATACTTGAAGTAATTTCAAGTCAGTTTTAGTTGCAAATAAGTTGCAAGTTAGTTTTAGTTGCAAATAAGTTGCAAGTCAGTTTTGAAGTCAGTTTTAGTTGCAAATAAGTTGCAAGTCAGTTTTGAAGTCAATTTTAGTTGCAAATAAGTTGCAAGTCAGTTTTGAAGTCAGTTTTAGTTGCAAATAAGTTGCAAATAAGTTGCAAGTCAGTTTTGAAGTCAGTTTTAGTTGCAAATAAGTTGCAAGTCAGTTTTAGTTGCAAATAAGTTGCAAGTCAGTTTTGAAGTCAGTTTTAGTTGTAAATAAGTTGCAAGTCAGTTTTGAAGTCAGTTTTGAAGTCAGTTTTGAAGTCAGTTTTGAAGTCAGAAGGTTGCGCCAAGAGGGACAACCGCCCCAGAGATTTATAGAAATACTTGATAAGAGGTCAAGTCAGAAGGTTGCGCCAAGAGGGACAACCGCCCCAGAGATTTATAGAAATACTTGATAAGAGGTCAAGTCAGAAGGTTGCGCCAAGAGGGACAACCGCCCCAGAGATTTATAGAAATACTTGATAGAGTTCAAGTTAGACAGTTTCAAGATACTTGATAAGAGTTCCAAGTCAATAGGTTGCATCCAAGAGGGACAACCGCCCCAGAGATTACAGAAGTCAGTTTTAAGAAGTCAGTTTTGAAGAAGTCAGTTTTGAAGAAGTCAGTTTTGAAGAAGCCAGTTTTGAAGAAGCCAGTTTTGAAGAAGCCAGTTTTGAAGAAGCCAGTTTTGAAGAAGCCAGTCAGTTTTGAAGAAGCCAGTCAGTTTTGAAGAAGCCAGTTTTGAAGAAGCCAGTTTTGAAGAAGTTAGTTTTGAAGAAGTTAGTTTTGAAGAAGTTAGTTTTGAAGAAGTTAGTTTTGAAGAAGTTAGTTTTGAAGAAGTTAGTTTTGAAGAAGTTAGTTTTTAAATCCCAAGTCATTTCAATGCAGTCAATTGAATTCAACTTTTTCTTTGTAATTTAAGAGAATTTAATTTAAGAAAATGTAATCTAAGAATTTAATTCAACCTTTTTTTTTGTTGTAAAAGAGAATTAAATTCAACCTGAATTGACCGGTTTGTGTCTTTAGGTTAAGTTTTTTTTTTGTTTGTTTGTTAGAAGGAAATTGACCGATTTGTCTTTTCTTTTCATGCCATTGTTGCGTATATAAATATATAGTTATGTATTATCTTATTTGTAACCAAAACCGTTTTTACAAAGGTTGCAACGATTTTGATAATTATTGTAATGTATATGAGGAACATGCCGTCCCTCCATTTTGTTTGAACTCTCTTAATTTTTGTTCTAAGTAGTGTGAAAAGCAATCTTTTTTTTAAAAAAAGAGCAAAGTGCTCACGAAAAGACGTAATTGTTAATTTCAGACTTATACCCCCTGCTTAGTCACTCAATTCCCCCGAATGTCGTACTCCAAACTTTGTCTTTGTATTTTATTTTGTTTTAACCCCAACCTCAGTTGAACCCAGTGTCAATCAGAGAAATGATTCAACCATGGTTAATTCCTCTTTGGTACTATGGAACATAACCACAATTTATGTTAAGTTGTGTTTTTTATTTTTAAGTATACTATATGTGTAGTTCATTAAAATGCATAATTGATTTCTATTTTCAATTTGTATTCTTAATTCAATAATCGTACCGATACTTCTGGTTAATGTTAATGGTTATATAGTTCATATATAGCTAGGAATGTTACTAGTCGAATTTAATTCCACCTTCAAAATTTAATTTTTAATACCGCTAGATTTGCTTTCATTACTTGTAAGGTCCTCTAAGTACGTTTTTTTTTATTACCTTAATCCGTGTAACTGATTTAATTAAATACTTAAATACTACCTTGAACTTAAAGGATTTTATAATAATAATAACAACAATAATTGACTTAAAAGATTTTATAACCCTAAACCCATCTTAAATTATTATACATTATTTTTTAAACTTTGTTAATTCAAAAACTTACCAAATAACCCTTAAACGTTTACACACACACGTATGCACACTATATATACTATATATATACAAATCTTATGCTAAAATCATTGGATATCACAATAAACTCTTTCATTGCGTGTAAGTGCTAACTTTGCTATTTATATAGTCTTAAGCATTTTTGCTTACTATATATAAATTTTTGCTCAGGCATTTATTCAGTTAATTTAAAAATCCTCTCAGCTAATCTGTCCCTCAAAATTATAAGATACACACTTTGTATCTAATACACACAAATACACACTAGACCACAGGTCTATACATCATCCATTACGTAATTCGATTTCTTACCTACAATAGTCAATAAAAATTAGCTTATAGATTGTACGATGTACGTTTTTCCCTTTTATCTACTCTATTCATTATGTACATAATTTATCCCACAGAAAAATTAAATTTTGAAATTTTTTTTTAACCATATCATTGTTTGTCTAACTTAAATGTTTGTCTAAATTAAAGTATTAATCTTTGAATTTTTTATATAATATAATAACTCACTTGTTCTGTATAAAAATTTGTAATGTAAAGAAAAATTCGTCATCTAACTTGAAGTAGTTAGGATGTTATTTTCTCATTTGTATTGTATTAATCATTAATGGTACCCTATTAGATTATTGTATAAATATAATTTTTTAAAGGAGAGAGCAATGTAAAAATGAACAATGAATAATCAATATTCATTTTTACATACGAAACAAAATCGCTTAACGCGAGTTTGGATAATAATTTTACTTGTAGCTTCCTATTTTTGTTCGTGTCACAACCCTACGATCTACCATATCTATGGTTTAGTCGTATCCATTTTCCATTTGTTATAGAAGTTGGCTTAGACGTCTTAAGCAGCCAGTCGGCTTAGAAGGTGTAATCAGCCATTTGGTGTATATATATATATATATATATATATTTAATTAAATGATATCGTTTATGTATGCAACCGGAAGAATTAAATAAAACACTATGGCATCATTTTGTTTATTTAGACGAATTATTGGAAATAATTTCAGGAAACATAGAAAATAAACACACAATCAAATTAATTCATTCTATGCACAGTTTAAACGAGGAATATATGCAATAAAAAATAATAATAGTATAAGAAATAAGAACGAAGAACATACTGTAGAGATAATTAAAAAATAATAATAGCATAAGAAATACACAAGTTCAACGAAGAATATATACATACAATTAGAACAGGACAGTCGTCCAGTGCCCTTTTTGTCCATTTGTCAGAGTTATCCCACTGTATTGACTGGAATAATTCTTCAGTTTTATTTCACTCTAGCAACATTGTTAATAGAAATATTCTTGAGTCTGCCATTATCCAACTTACAAATAACTTCAACATAAGCAAAGGTCTTTTTCAAATCGATCCTGTTGTTTTGAAATCGTTCAGAACAGATTTAGATAAGAAGGGTAGAACGCTAAATCTTTGGTAAACTTGTATGCTACTCTAATAACTTTTATTTTACAATTTATTTTTATATACATCGAACCTTAAAAAAGAAGGGTAGCGTGCTGAAACCCGGGCAGATTTCCATTATAATTTTTTTTTTATAACATTATATATATATATATATATAATTCCATATATATATATATATATATATATACACACACACACATATATATATATATATACATATATATATAAAATACATATATACATATATATAAACATATATACATATATATATATATATATACATATATATATACATATATATATATACAGTAGTGATGTAGGTCACATCCGCATCCGCGGAACATCCGCACATTTTCTCACATCCGCATCCGCACTTTGGACTGCGGATGTCGTGCGGATGTGGACCGTTGAGATAAAACGTCATTAATAAGCGGAAATTATCAAATTCTACTATATTAATAGAACTAGTTCATTGTGCGCAAAAGTGATGCAAGCGACAAGACGAGAGGCTGTTCTTGTATGAAGTTACTCTCTTGCAACCTACTTAGATCCACGTTACAAAGCTAAGTTATTTTCACCTAGTACATTAGAACGATTTAAATCATCACTTGGCAAAGCAGTTGGAGAGCTTCAATCTCTTGAATCTGTCGCTTCGCCACCCACCAAAAGAATAAAAGTTTCAGTGACAGAACCAACACCTTCAACAAGCAAATCTATCACAGAATCTGTCTCTCAGTTTCTTGAGTCCAGCAATGACGAGACCTACGCGATGTCAAAAGATGTAGTAAAAATGATCGAGAGCAATCACCAAGAAAAACGCCTGGCTGCATGTGACAATCCTATTAGTTGGTGGAAAAATACGCAGAATATCTATCCATACTTGAGTAAACTTGCAAGGAAACATTTAGCCTGTCCTCCAAAAACGTACCAAGCGAGAGATTATTTAGCAGTGCTGGATTAATATATGATGAAAAGAGAAACAGACTGGCAGCAGAAAAGGCAGAAAAATTAATGTTCCTTAAGCATAACCTTCCTATAATTAAGTTTGAACATTAAACGATGAACATCTTAGTTTACTTTATTTTAATTACTCATTTATAAATATGCCTAGTAAAACTTTAAACTTAATATAAATAGTTATCAAGCTAATTAAAGATCTCTTTCTATAAGGGTGGAGGTTGGGGAAAGAGGTCGGTGGGGTGCATTTGAGTTGGGTTCACGTCCCGCATCCTGGTAACACAATTATGGTTTCTAATTGTGGCTGAAACTCAACAAAATATAACGAATTTATTTGCAGTCGAATTCACTAATTGATTTCTATATTAGTTAGATGCTTGATATTATTTTATATGTTCAGAGAAAAGTACAGCAATTATTGTACAATTAATCAATTATACTACATTATAGCTACAGCTCTCTCTATATAATAACTTATTATATACGTTGAAATCAACAATCCTCATCCGCATCCGCATCCGCGGATGTGAAAAAAATGACATCCGCTACATCACTAATGTACATACATATATATACACATATTATACATACATATATATACACATATATATATATACATACATATATATACACATATATATACATACATATATATACACATATATACATACATATATATACACATATATATATATACATACATATATGTACACATACATATATACATACATATATATACAAACATATATAAATACATATATATATACACACACATATATATACATATACATACATATATATACATACATATATATATACATACATATATATATACACATACATATATATACACATACATATATATATTCATACATATATATACACATATATATACAGATACATATATATACATATACATATATATATATACACATATATATACACATATATATATAATATATATATATACACACACAAATATATATATATATATATATATATATATATATATATATATACACAATAAATATATACATACAATATATACACACATATATATATATACACATATATATACGTATACATATATATATATATATATACATATATATATACACATATACATACGTATACATACATATATATATATATATATATACTGTATATATATATGTATATTATAATATATATATATATATATATATACACATATATATGTATGTATATGTGTATATATATATATATATGTATACGTATATATATGTATATATATATATGTGTATATATATTGAATACGTATGTATATGTGTATATATATATATATATGTATACGTATATATATGTATATATATATATATATTTGTATATATATATATATACATACATATATATACATATAATATACATTATATATATATATATAAATACGTATATATATAAATACATATATATATACACATATATATATACATGTTAACCCCTCCGTCTATGGCCCGTGTTGGTTCGAAGTCGACGGGGGTTCTAGTTAGGTGGCAGCAACGGATGTGTGTCTTGAAGTAGTTTTCTTCTATATTACTCTCCGAGTTCTTCTATAGTGGCTCGGAGGACTCTGATAGACTTACTCAAAATGCTGAAGGTTCCGTATTCTTCTTATAGCGTATCCCGAAAGTTTAATGACTAAGTTCTTCTGAAGAGAGCAAGGCTCGAAGGATAAGGTAAAAACTAGCTTCAACTGTAATTTTACTGTTAAAATGTACAGGTAGTGCTCAGCCTCTGAATTAGCTTCTGAATGACAATGGAATAATTTTAATGGGTTTATATAAAAAACTGCTAACATTATTATTATTAAATGCTAAGAAGGCTGTATTATTTTTGCACAATATTTGAAAATAAGTAAATTTTTTAGCTGTGGTAAGGCTGAACGAGTAAACAAAATATTTGAAGACGAAACCATATTTTTATCTTAAACCGCGACTTTTCAGATCTGATGTTATCATGATCTGCCAAGTTAACTAAAAGTGGAAATCGGACTATGCATCTTTACACTAAAATATGCATATGAGTGAAATTTTAAGGTTTAAGATGTACAATTTTAATGCTTAGGCAAGACATGATCTCATTGTTTATAACGAAAGAGAGTGTATACAAAATGTGAACATTGCAAAGCTTAACAGGATTCCTTATTAAGCGAAATCTAAAAAAATGATTATGAGATTTTAAAAAACAACAGGTCACCAATTATTTAGCAAAGTAGAAAGCAAATCAAAAATTTTATCCAAACTCGCGTTGGGCGATTTTGGTCCTTATGTAAAAATGAATACACACACGTACATACATATGAGTATAGGCATTATATAAAGTTAAATATATAAGAATATACAGGATTATATAAATACATGAACCATATAACACATGAATTTTTAAAATGGATACTTTTTCTTACAATGGATACAGAGACTATATAAATGAATACAAGAATTACATGAAGGATAAGATAATATAGGAATATGGGAATTATTTATGGTTCATTTTTACAGGGCTCTTTCCTCTAGAATGATATTAATTAATAACGTAACATCCTAACTAATGCTAACTAGATGATAACTATTGGTTTTATAATACAGATTTATATATACAACATAAGTCGGGTGGTTAAGTCTAGTTCACGTGGTCTGGGTACGCACTCTTGGTCGTGCATAAATAGTTTCATGTTCCGTGTCACTTGGTTTTCTTTGTTCCCAGAATGATCTTTTCACCACAAATATACCGAGGATAATAGCACACACAATAATGATACTAACGGCAGATGTTGAGAAAATGGTTACCGGTTGTAGTATTTGTAAGAGGTTGTTTTGGTTATCATCCGAAATTTTAAACCGGCTCAATTGATCATTCCATTCAGGGGCATGTAGTTCGGGTAGGATGGTTACAGGTTTTATGGAGAGATTTAAGATCTCTTGACGGGTTTAAATTTAATTTGCGACGCTAGGTTATAATGGGTTAAGGGTAACCTTATACGGGTTGTATATTATATAAAGGTCTGCGTGCCCTTTCAAAAATTTACCTTCTGCAAGTTTTTCTATAACAACTCCGGTAGAAATTCTAATGCTAGGTCTACAAGAGTAAATAATTTGGAAAATTATAAGGGGGACAATTTTATTCATTTCTACGCCTTAAGTTATACGGAGCTGGGGGTAGTTGTGTGGATACTTGTGTGGATACTTGTGTTGTGGGCGAAGGGGTCGGCCTCGTTTTGGTGGCAATGGGGGTCGACCGTTGAGCTCGGATTCTGAGTGGGTTCGTTTCTTATGTGAAGGTTCTAGTTCACGTGGGTGATGCATTTGCGGGCGGTATGTAGGGTCCGTGCGTCGATCATCAATCGGCGAGGGTGGTGACAGAGGAGATGGTGGAGATGGTGGAGTTCCACTGAGTGATCCTCTCGAAGGGGTTTCTCCAGGGTCTGGGTCCGATGGGACGCTTGGCTCTGGGGCCTCCTTTGTTCAGAGATTGCCTCGAGTAATGGTGGTATTACGAGGTACCAATCTTCGTCATGGGTAGCGGTTCCCGCGGTGACACTTCAGTTTTTTGATCCCTGCCCGATTTGTTAATATCTTGACCTTTTGAAGGATAGGCGGCTCGAACGCCTGGCAGCTGTTTTTTGGGAAGGTGTTGTTCGGAAGCTATCTTCAAATTGTCAGCGTGAATGATCTTTAGTTTGGAATGATCCCGGAGGTCGAGGATTTCATAACGATTTTTTCCGAGGTCTTTCATAATCCTATATGGGCCATCCCATTTGGGTATAATTTGCGATGAGCCCTGGCGGTTTCACGCTCTTCAGATAACATCGCATACCGACGATTATAGTCCGTTGACGGGGATGACGCCTATGTTGCTCTTGCTCCATCTGTTGGTTTCGTTGGTCGAGGGCATAGCGGATTATGTCAAAAATCTTGAAAGATCGTTCAGCTAGTTGCTGATTTGCTTCTGCCATTTCGGAAGATGTTAGGACTGCCGGGTCGGTTTGGTCGGGCAAATCAAAAGGTAGACGCTTGTCGTAGTGATAGAGAACGAAATGAGGGGTGTCCCCGATGGACACATTATAGCCATTGTTGATGGCTGTTTGTACCATGGGAAGGGAATCATCCCATGTACGGGAGGATGCATCGACAACGTGGCGCAGGGCTTCCAAGATCTTTCGATTGTGCCTTTCCACTAAGCCGTTTGCCTGCGGATGGTATGCCACAATGTGTGTATTTTTAATTCTACACATGTTACAGAGTGACTCGAACAGTTTGGAAGTGAAACTAAGGGCGTTATCCGAGATTAGGATGGAAGGAGTGGTATGGTTTTGGATGACGCGTTCCACTAGGGCTCTTGCCACAGTTTCCGAGGTCTGGTCTGGAATGGCGGCTACTTCGCTGTAACGCGAGAAGTGGTCCGTAAACACAATGATGTACTGATTTCCCTTTGATGTTTTGGGAAATGGTCCCAGTATATCCATTCCAGTTCTTTGCCAGGGCCTTGGCATACTGGATATTTATGCATTGGAGCGGTGGATGGTACGTTGCCCTTATGCTTTAAACACGACGGACATTCGGCGATGTATTCATGTACCTTTTGTTCATCTCGGGAAAATGGTATCGCTCCAAAAGACTTTGATGGTGCGATCCGGCCCCATGTGTCCATAAAAGGTGAGTCGTGACAAAGTCCAATGGCTATATCGACGAGATCCTTTGGTATCTCCACGAGGTCGTTTCCATCTTCGTTCCTGAAATGTACGAGCCCATCTTTGAGGTTGTACTGTTCTTTTACCTTCGATGGTTCCTTTTGTTCCAGGCGCGCCCGAAGGTTCTGGGTGTGTTGGTCCTGTTGTTGGGAGTATTGCAGACACTCGTAGTCGAACACAGGAGAATTCCTATTTTATTCACTCGGGCGTCGGGCTTAAGTCTCGACAATCCGTCTGGAATAACTTGCAGTTTTCCCGGTTTGTATACGATTTTCGCTGCAAAATCCTGAATCAACAGAGCCCATCTACTCAATCGTCCTTCAAGTAGCTTGTCCTTGAAGAGGTACGTGAGTGGCTTATGATCAGTCTTGATGGTTACATCGTAGCCATAGACGATATTTCGGAATTTTTTCAAAGCCCAATATACCGCTAGGGCCTCTCGGTCCGTAGTGGAATAATTCCGTTGAGGTGCAGAGAGAAGTTGACTGGCATAAGCAATGGGTAATTCCACACCGTCTACGTCCTGTAACAGGACGGCTCCTAGTCCATAGGAGGAAGCATCTGTGGCTATGATGAAGGGTCTTGTGTAATCAGGATATTGTAAAATGGGATGACAGGTTAGTTTATTAATTAAAGTTTCAAAGGCATGTTGGTGATCGGATTCCCAGTTAAATTTCGAATTTTTCTGGAACAAATTAGTAATGGGTTTAGCAATATTCGAAAATTGGGGGATAAAGTTCCGAAAATCCGACAAAACCAATAAATGCACGGGCGTCGTCGATGGTCTTGGGTACAGGGTACCTTTCCAGGGCTTCGAGTTTGGCTGGATCAGGTTTAATTCCTGTGGACGAGAGTAGGAATCCTAGGTATACCAGGGATTCTTGTAAAAAATTGCACTTTGCAAGCTTCAGTTTAAGGTGTGCTTTTCTCAAGTGTGATAGCACATTATGAAGGCGTTGAAAGTGTGTTTTTATGTCCGAACTATAGACGATAATATCGTCAAGATACACGAGAGCTTCGACACCTAATAGGTCGGAAAGGACTATATTCATCAACCTAGAGAAATTAGCAGGCCCATTTCGGACTCCGAAAGGTAAAACCTGGAATTCGTAATGGCCTCGGTTAGTGGAGAAAGCAGTCAATGCCCGAGATTCGGGACTGACCTCCATTTGCCAATAACCTGATGCTAAATCGAGGGATGAAAAAAGTTCGCTTTCCCTACGTTCAGAATTGTTTCCTGCATGTTTGGAATCGGGAAACGGTCTGGGATGGTAATGTTATTCAGGCGTCTAAAATCTATACAAGGGCGAGATGTTCCGTCCTTTTTGGAGACGAGAATCATAGGAGCGGACCAGGGACTAGCTGAAGGCTGAATGACATCCTGCTCCAACATGTCCTTGATGTGTTCCTCAATAGTGACTAACTGAGAATGTGGAACCCGATAGGGAGGAATGAAAATGGGTTTGGAATTGGGTTCCAACTTGATTTCAAAAGGGACCAAATTAGTTCGGCCCAGAGGATCTCCGGTTAGGGCAATCACATCTTATTTCTTATCAGGAAATCGAGAAGTGATTCCATTAGTTTGGGATCCTGTAAAGCTGGTGACTCCTGAAGGGAGTGCTTCAGACATTTCTTATATTCTTCTTTTAATATTGAAGGCTTTAATTCTAAGGAACTGGAAACACGATTTATCATACTGATGGGGAAATCTGAATCTACTTCTACTGTGGAAACAGTTCCTATTTTCTGATTTGAAGTTAATTCTATAGGACTTTCTCCTTTGTTTAAACAAACAACAGGGATAGCTGAATTCTGACTCTGACTAAGGACTTGGGCAATAAGAACATCTCTTTTGAAATTACTTTTCTCTGTAATCAGAGTACGCTCTGACTCTAATAATTTTCCTTGACTGTTAACTACTTTTGCTAGGAAACAAATCTTCTCATAAGGTGCTACTGTTATATGCTCGGTAGGGCATATGAAAAATTGTGAATCTGATTCTGGTTCGGCGACTAAAATTTGCCTTATTGGCTGAACTGAAGCTGGCTGACTGGAAACTGGCTGACTGGAAACTGGCTGACTGGAAACTGACTGACTGGAAACTGACTGACTGGAAACTGACTGTCTGGAAACTGACTGACTGGAAACTGACTGTCTGGAAACTGCCTGGGTTGATCCAACTGGATTCAACAACTGGAACTGATTACCCTGGGGTCTGATTTCTGGAGCGGTTGTCCCTCTGGATGCAACCGGCCGACTTGATCTGCTATCAAGTAGAGGGGGTTTCCTATTTCTTTCGGAAATCTGAACTGAGCTAAGTCTATTAGCATTAAGTTGTCTGTCATCCTCGCGGAGATGGTGTGTCCTATTTCGACACTTTACTAACTTTCCGGCTGGGTAAATCTCCCATTGATTCCGGTTAAAAAAATCCATCCCTAGTAGGATGTCTGTCTGAAAGGTGGCGACTGTGTCCACTATACAACATTTCGCGGGGTATACCGCGTTTCCAATTTCTAAATATAACTCAATTTCTCCGTATGTGGGTATGGGTGTGCCCGTAACTCCTCTAAGTTGGCAGGATGGTGCCTTAAGTTCATATTTATAATTTGTACTCTCTAGTAATTCATCTACGCATTGTTTCTTAATTAACGTCGCGTGTGCTCCTGTATCTAGGAGAGCAGTTAAATCTTGGTTATCGTACTACAATTTATTATTAAATCTAAGAGGTCCGCACCTATTATCCTGATGGGGAGTTTGTGTGCGTATCTGGGTTACTACTGTAATTTAGGAGGGAGGAGGTTGAACTGCTGCCTCCAATGTAGGGTCTAAAAAAGGGCTCACATGGTCTTCTATGGGAGGACCTGGATCATATTCTACGGGATATCATACGCTGGAGGGTGTTCTTGAAAACTGTTCTCTGGGGAAAATGATTCCTCCCCGGGTACTTCTACGTACCGAACTAGTTGACCTTGCTGGTTGTATTGGGGTTTATACATGGGGTAAGAGTGTGGGTGACCCTGTGGTCGTGATCTATTGGGTTGGTAGTTCGACTGAGGCTGGGAATGGACTGGTTTCTGGGGATTGGTTGACTTTTGGGATACGTTTTGGGACGTGGTTGGTTTGGTTTCTGAAAGTGGGGTCTATACCCTGCAGGGGCTTTATCAGCACACTTTTGGCGATCGCCACGGCGATGACCATGTTCGTGACAGTGGGAGCAATACGAGGGGTAATTACATTGACTTATCATGCCCGAAACTATCACAGTTAAAACACTGTGGAGGAGGGCGTGTATTCTGGGTTTGGGGGGCTTGTTTCTGGGGTGTTCCCTGCATTGCCTTTATATGGTTGTTGTTGTTGTGTTGCTGTTGTGTTGGTGTTGTGGCTGCTGCTGAATATAATGTACAGGGGTTTCTCTACCCTTTCGGTAGTTTTGGTTTGCTAAATCGGGGTGATGTTCCCGTGTTTTGTTTATGGCTACACTGACAGGTTTGTCAACATTTAAAAACTCCTGAAACTTTTTTTTAGGTGCTCCGGGTAGGTTTTGGTAAATGGTTGTGGCTACTATTAGATTTCTTTGTTTCGAAGTAAAAGTTATGCCACATGCATTTTCTGCGGCCCGGAGGGCTTCTCCTACAAGTTTGTGTGTACGTGTAATAAAATTGTTTAAATCCTCGTGTTCCTCTTTCTTCCATTTAGCTTGGAAGACTGCTTCTAATGTGGCTAAGGGTTGTGCAAGGGTTATTTCTTTAAAAAATTCTAATAGTTTTGTTTAAAATCGTCCCATGTTATAGCTTCGCTAATTGATGGGACGTAAGTGACTGTGTCATGGGCATTTCCCTCTTTAGGGTCAATAAATCTTTTTGCTTCTCTGATTTTTATATCATCATCGGTAATATTCTCGCGTAAGAAATGTTGCTCTAAAGACTCAACCCAAGGTCTTACGCGCGGTTCAACAAAACGATTATCTATGGTCCCCTTAAAAATTAAAACAGTATGAGGAAGATTTACTAATCTGCCTAAGTTAATGTATGCTGGGGGGGGGTTTGAGACTGAGACATACTGACTTGTGTGTTTGGGAATATGTTTGAAGGGCGCGGGGTAGGTGGAAAAATGGGTGTAGGTAATTCTTCGATGTCAGAAAGCGCACCGTCTGAATCGCTCATATGTGAAGGTACTTATTAATGTTCTAATTAGGTCTGCTTGACCGATCTTAATTCATGGAATGATCACTTAAGGGGTTTTCCTAACTACACTATCTAAAAAAAATAATGCACAACAATTTGCCTAACTCGGGGAAAATTTGAAAAGATTGCAAACAAAAATAAAAATGTAAACAAAATTTCACTCAAATGTACGTGATGGTATGGTAATACTATGTTTGGTACATTAAATAAAATTATACTATACTAACTAGAATAGTAAAAATAACTGAAAATAACTGTGACAATACTGTTTTCAATAAAAAGAGTGTATCACTGGTGTCTGAAGTGTTCACTGTGTTTTTTGTTAATTCTGGCTCAATACTAAATATTAATTGTTAATAATAATGACTTTTCAAATGTTTAGAAATTATTTTAAAAAAAGTTTTGTACTTAACAAGATTCCTACGGCGAAATCCTTTGAGGTGTGTCCTGAAGACGTGTCTGGCTGGCCACTTGTTCCTAGATGAAAAGTAGGCGTGAAGAACTTGGAGTCGTAACGCACCGGTTCAAGGGTGGATGTGACGAACTAGAAGTCGTGACACGCCGGTCAACTGGGTGTTGGTTCTGGTTCCAGGTCTGGAAGACTGGAAGAATCCTGGAGTCGTGAAGATCCTGGTTAAAGGGTCGCCAGTTGTTAACCCCTCCGTCTATGGCCCTGGTGTGGTTCGATCGACGGGGGTTCTGGTTAGGAGGCAAGCAACGGATGTGACTTGAAGTGGTTTTCTTCTATATTACTCTCCGAGTTCTTCTATAGTGGCTCGGAGGACTCTGGTAGATTTGCAAAAATGCTGAAGGTTCCGGATTCTTCTTATAGCGTATCCGGAAAGTTTTCTAAGTTTTCTGAAGAGAGCAAGGCTCGAAGGAATAAAAAGCTTCAACTGTAATTTTACTGCTAAAAGTACAGGTAGTGCTCAGCCTCTGAATTAGCTTCTGAATGACAATGGAATAATTTTAATGGGTTTATATACCCAAAAACTGCTAACATTATTATTATTAAATGCTAAGAAGGCTGTATTATTTTTGCACAATATTTAAAAATAAGTAAATTTTTTAGCTGTGGTAAGGCTTGAACGAGTAAACAAAATATTTGAAGACGAAACCATATTTTTATCTTTAACCGCGACTTTTCAGATCTGATGTTATCATGATCTGCCAAGTTAACTAAAAGTGGAAATCGGACTATGCATCTTTACACTAAAATATGCATATGAGTGAAATTTTAAGGTTTAAGATGTACAATTTTAATGCTTAGGCAAGACATGATCTCATTGTTTATAACGAAAGAGAGTGTATACAAAATGTGAAAATTGCAAAGCTTAAACATGATTCCTTATTAAGCGAAATCTAAAAAAATGATTATGAGATTTTAAAAAACAACAGGTCACCAATTATTTAGCAAAGTAGAAAGCAAATCAAAAATTTTATCCAAACTCGCGTTGGGCGATTTTGGTCCTTATGTAAAAATGAATACACACAAGTACATACATATGAGTATAGGCATTATATAAAGTTAAATATATAAGAATATACAGAATTATATAAATACATGAACCATATAACACATGAATTTTTAAAATGGATATTTTTTCTTACAATGGATACAGAGACTATATAAATGAATACAAGAATTACGTGAAGGATAAGATAATATAGGAATATGGGAATTATTTATGGTTCATTTTTACATACACACACACACACACACATATATATATATATATATATAATATATATAATATATATACATATATATATACACAATACATATACATATACATACATATACATACTATATATATATAGTGTATATATATATATACAAACTTACATATATATATATACATATATGCACATATATATATATACACACTATATATATATATATATATATATATATATATATATATATATATATATATGCACACACACACATATATATATATATATATATATATATGCATTTAACTGCAATGACCACGCAGTATATAAATGAATAGAAACGACATAAGTATTAAGGAACGTTTCTGCACACGAGGAAGAGAAATCACGAATAAATGAAAAATGAGGCGAACCGCCCGGGAATCGAACCCAGGGACTTCCAATTGCCGGTTGGATGCGCTACCATTACACTACGGACCTCGATCATTCACAAATCGAAATTCTCCTACATAGGGCAGAAACCAATGCCCTGAGAGGGCACCCTCGCAAATCGTGAATATGTGCATTTAACTGCAATGACCACGCAGTATATAAATGAATAGAAACGACATAAGTATTAAGGAACGTTTCTGCACACGAGGAAGAGAAATCACGAATAAATTAAAAATGAGGCGAACCGCCCGGGAATCGAACCCAGGGCCTTCCAATTGCCGGTTGGATGCACTACCATTACACTACGGACCTCGATCATTCACAAATCGAAATTCTCCTACATAGGGCAGAAACCAATGCCCTGAGAGGGCACCCCTCGCAAATCTGTGAATATGTGCATGTCTTTAACTGCAATGACCACGCAGTATATAAATGAATAGAAACGACATAAGTATTAAGGAACGTTTCTGCACACGAGGAAGGAGAAATCACGAATAAATGAAAAATGAGGCGAACCGCCCGGGAATCGAACCCAGGGCGTGGTCATTGCAGTTAAATGCACATATTCACGATTTGCGAGGTGCCCTCTCAGGGCATTGGTTTTCTGCCCTATGTAGGAGAGTTTCGATTTGTGAATGATCGAGGTCCGTAGTGTAATGGTAGCGCATCCAACAGGCAGTTGGAAGGCCCTGGGTTCGATTCCGGGGCGGTTCGCCTCATTTTTCATTTATTCGTGATTTCTCTTCCTCGTGTGCAGAAACGTTCCTTAATACTTATGTCGTTTCTATTCATTTATATACTGCGTGGTCATTGCAGTTAAATGCACATATTCACGATTTGCGAGGGTGCCCTCTCAGGCATTGGTTTCTGCCCTATGTAGGAGAATTTCGATTTGTGAATGATCGAGGTCCGTAGTGTAATGGTAGCGCATCCAACCGGCAATTGGAAGGCCCTGGGTTCGATTCCGGGCGGTTCGCCTCATTTTTCATTTATTCGTGATTTCTCTTCCTCGTGTGCAGAAACGTTCCTTAATACTTATGTCGTTTCTATTCACATATATATATATATATATATATAATATATATATATATATATATATACACCCACATATATATATATATATATATATATATATACACACACATATATAATATACACATATATAAATATATATATATACACACACATATATATACTATATATATGTAATATATATACACGTATATACATACTATATTAGAGACACCTATATACATACACATATATATATATATATATATATATATATATATATATACACACATATACATATATAATATATATATACATATATATATATATTATACACATATATATACATATATATATATATATATACACACATATATATACATACATATATTATATATATATATACACACACATACATATACATACATATATATATAATATACACACACATACATATACATACATATATATACATATATATACACATGTACACACACACTATATATATATATAATATATATATATATATATATATATATATATATACCTTTAATTTTCGGAGATTTTAATTTCCCATTCATATCAGGGAAGAAAAATGACGAACTTATATATGTTAAGAAGTTTCATGGCAACATTACTAAAGATGACAGAACCCAAGCAACAATGCTATTAGATATTATGGAACATTACGCCCTTACCCAGGAAATCTGTGAAGCCACGAGAAAGGAGAACGTTTTGGATTTAATGTGGAAAAATAACAACGAGTTAATAATAAATAAAAAAGTAACGCGCACAAAGTTCTCCGACCATAATTTCATCGATATAAAATTGAAGTTAGCACCCAGAGGTCCGAAAACGCATCCCAGAGAGGCAGATGGAATATTTGAAGGCTTAAACATAAATTCAAAGAAAGTAAATTGGGAAAACGTAAATAAAGATTTAAAGGAGCTAAATTGGGAATTGCTACTACACGAGAAGACTCCACAAGAAATACTATGCATAATAGAGACGGAAACCAAACCTATATTACTGAAACATACTCCAGAGAGACAGGAAAGAAAACGTAGCAAGCTCGAGAGGAAAATCAGGACTCTATTCAGGCAACGAAGACAAACCGTAAAACATCTCCACAGATGCAGAACTGATGCAAAGAGACTCAAACTAGAGAGGAAACTTGGCGAAATAGAAATGGACCTAAAGCAAACATTCATACATAAGACAAACGAGGAGGAAAACAAGGTA
>JAJOZX010003720.1:397500-415000 GCA_023014485.1 Bathynomus jamesi | reverse complement strand
ACATTTAGGCTGTGCGTATGATATTGTAATTTAAAGGAGTAATTTTAATTTTGCTAGTTGTTTATGTCACTACTATTGCCATTACATTCAGTGATATACGGGAATTACGATTTACGAGTAACATTAGTACAAAAAACATTACTAAGGATTCTGGTACCGGAGGAGGTCCATGGGGGGGTGGGTGACACCATGAGTTACCGCACTGGGTGACACCAACCCTAGTGACGCCACTGTTTCTATTTCCAATAACATAGCAAAATATAAATTTCTACTACAAAAATATTTATTCCTTTTTTCTTAGATTAAAAAATAATAGGAATAATAATTGAGAAAAATACGTTAGATTTATAAAATAGACCAAATTAACTTTGTTATGTCTACCAAATTTTTTTTTTTTTTTGTAATTTAAAAAAGTCAAAACAGTGATTTAGCCCTGCTCTACAAAACCATAACACTACATTAATATTTTGTCTTCTTATTTTGCAGATGAATACAAGAAGACCATTCTATTTGCTCGGATCTACAGTAGATGATATTAAAGGCTCAAAGCTGCCCCCATATAGGCAAGCTTTTGGTTATTTTATGCACCTCCACAGAGAGAAAAACATGACAATCAGCGATGCTCTGCGTCAATCTATTCGAGCCACAATAGCTATCTGGGATAAGGCCAATATTCCTACTCAGCAGGAACCTCGTGCCATGAAGAAGTTAGAGAATTTCTTTAACGAATGGACTTACTTAAAGAAGCATGCTTCCAGAACAAGCCAGAGCCATAAAACCAAGGAGGCTGATTTTGTAGAGCGATTGGAAGATCTCTTTGACATCGCCCATGGAGACGCTGAGAAGCTGATCAAGAATCGTGAGGACTGGGAGTTCCTTCAACTGCAAAGACAAAAAGGTCGTCCTGGCTCAATCGGTGGTGTGGACACTGTACATCTTCACCGCACAAAAAATGCAGTCAAACGGTTGGAAGCTGAGGCAGAGAGAAAAAGAAAGTCAGAATCTTTGATGGAGGCGTCTACTAGTCAAGTTGTACTGGCTTCTTCCACATCTTCCAGCAACACTGATGAAAGTGAGAATGAGGAGGAGGAGCCCAAAGGAGCTTGTGCTTTACCAAAATCTAAGAAAAAACGAGGCATGAAAAACATCATGACTATTCAGATGTCTGCTGCCCTGGATCGTACACAAATTTCCTCTAGAAAGGCAACATTTATCCTCGCAGAGGCAGCTAAAAGCTTTGTTTTGGACGCTTCAGATTACAACATAAACCAACATTCTATCCATCGCCTTCGAAATAAGAACCGAGCTCGTCATGCTAAAGAACTTAAGGAGCATTTCCATGGAGAATGTGCTATGACAGTCCACTGGGATGGCAAAATGATGGAGGACCTCACCTCGCACAAGCACATTGATCGTCTCCCAGTACTTGTGTCAGGACCTGGTGTTGAACAGCTGCTTGGTGTCCCCAAAATCCCAAACTCAACTGGAGAAGCACAATCTGAAGCCGTCTTTAACTGCCTGAATGAATGGGGAATTACAGAGAGAGTAAAAGCAATTTGTTTCGATACAACAGCTTCAAACACGGGTCAATATAGTGGAGCCTGTGCTCTCATCGAAGCAAAATTGGGACATGATGTTTTGTACTTGCCTTGTAGACACCATGTTTTAGATTTATTGTTGGGAGCTGCATTTGAAGCAACATTGGGATCTACATCAACTGGTCCAGAGATATTGATCTTTAAGAGTTTTCGTGACAATTGGACTTCTGTTGATCAAAGCCAGTTCCAAACAGGTGAGACAGACACGATTACTAAAGAAGCAATTATCCAGTCTAAAACTGAACTAATTCAGTTTGCTAGATCCCAGGCACCTATGCTACGGGATGACTATCAAGAACTTTTGGATCTGTTCATCATCTTTCTTGGAGGTGTCCCCAATAAAGGCATCAAGTTTCGTGCACCAGGTGCCATGCATCGAGCTCGCTGGATGTCCTAAGCGCTCTATTCTATCAAGATGTGGCTTTTTCGAAACCAGTTTAAGATGACTAAGACTGAAGAACAAGGAATTCGAGATCTTTCCCTTTTTTCTGTTCTCATCTATATGAAGGCTTGGACAACATCCTCACTCCCTATTGAAACCCCATTTAATGACTGGCTCCTTATGAGGTCATTGATTAATTATCCTAACAAAAAGATTTCTGATGCAACTAAAAAAAAGCTCTCTAACCACTTATGGTACCTGTCTGAAGAAGCAGTTGGTCTTGCTTTCTTTGATGAGCGAATTACTACAGATGTAAAGAAACGCATGGTAAAGGCATTAGAAGATGAGTCCACTGATAGACCACCCAAGCGTCCTCGGATTCCTGAATCGACCTTCTGCTCTGGTGAAGGACTACACCAACTTGTTACAAGAAATATTAGAGAATTCTTTACTAAGCTGAATTTGCCAGAAGGATTTCTGAACAAGGCACCCAGCACTTGGACATCCAACTGTGAATATTTAAGGGCCAGAGCTATTGTTGCAGCTCTATCTGTTGTAAATGACCGGGCAGAACGTGCAGTAGCTTTAGTTCAAGAGCTGAATAAGAAATTGACAGTGGGGGAAGAGCAGCTCCAGTTCCTGCTCCAAATTGTTGCAAAACACCGCCAGAGTCACCCAGTTCCATCAAAAACTGTTCTTCTCAAAAAATAACCATCAATGAGGTCGCACCATAAAATACACCATATTGTATAATCATTGTATATTAAATAAATGTTGTATAAGGAAATAATACTAATTAAAGTAATTAAAGTATGTAAATAGCACTGGCATTTTGAATTTATCTCTATATAATAAACTAATGGTTTTTTTTTGTAGCAATGCTTCATTGCTGATTGTATATAAAAAAAGAGCCAGGAAGGATTTTGGATAGGAGAAAAAGGATTGGGATAAAGAAGGATTGAGGACCAAAGGATGGATTATAACAACATCAAGGATAGGTTAGAAAAGGATCAATGATAAATAAGAAGGCCTATACTTATAAAAACGAATCAAACTAAAAAAAGAAGGAAGGAATTAGGTGTATAATGAGCATAATCATATGTCAGGAGCTATTATGCCATGGTCACCATTTTTATTAGCCGGGGGCGAACCCTAAATATGAGCCAATTTGTGTCAAACTTTCAAGTTTTAGTTTTTATGCTAAATGGAACTATTTTAGGGGGCGCAGATAAAATAATTCAACATTTCAATTTTTGACTACCCAATAAGAGACACCCTAATATATATATATATATATATATATATATTTATGGGATGAATTTCACAATAAAACACGTGAAATGAATGAATGCTGGAAACCCACAAGAAAAAAGAAAAACTGACGAGGTGTAGCTTTGAATACACGAAAGGCTTTGGAATCGTTTTTCTTTTTCCTTGTGGGTTTGCAGCATATATATATATATATACACACAGATATATACATATATATATATACATACATATATATATATATATATATATATATATATATATATGTGTGTATATATATATATATATATATACACACACATATACACATATATATATATACATATATATATATATATATAATATATATATATATATTATATATATATATATATATTATATACACATATATATATATATATATACCTACATATATATACATATATATATACCTACATATATATATATATTATATATACATATACATACATATATGTACACACACACCACACATATATATATATATATATATATACATATACATACATATATGTACACACACACACACATATATATATATATATATATACATATATATATATATATACATATATATATATATATACATATATATATATATATATACGCATGTAAAAATGAACAATGAATAATCCATATTCATTTTTACATGAGAAACCAAAATCGCCTAAGCGAGTTTTGGATAGAATTTCGATTTGTACCTCTTTATTCATTACTGTATTTCTCTAATTCATCTTTTCTAATAATGACTTATACACTATGACGTCATAAAATAACTTAATTCTCTTTACGTTTCCCATACCTTGTACACTGAATCACGTGCTTAGTATTTGGACATCTTCCGTATTCAATGTATGGTAAATTCTTTGATAATAATGTTGTGGTGTTATGTAGTATAAATATTATTATTCAACCATATTCGTCTATACGTCCATACTTATCTTGACTATTATCCTATATAAATTTTATTAAATATTCATTTTTACTCGTGTCAGTCTATGAAACGCAAAACTTTATGCATTCGTTCGAAAACGCATAAATACGTTCTCGTATTATTTTATTATTTTTATTTTTAATTATATCACCTCCGGCAATGAACTCGAAAATGCTGAGGTAAGTGATCAAATTCCGCTAACTACGGCAGAAGCGAACGCTTCTAAGATAAAAATCTCCTTTCGCTCTGATTCGAATTTATAACATTATCATGCGTGAGGTTATATCATGTGTGTCATGTCCCATGTACTTGTGTTGTGCTGATAACCATATATTATAACCTTATATTATAACCAAATATAAATATAAAAACACAAAGAATTGTAAACGACGTAATGTACTTTAATGAAACTACTTTAATTAAACGATCATAATTTAATATATAATGTAGTAATGTGCTTTAATGAAACTGTAATTAATTATAATAACTTGTAATGTACTTTAAATGGAAGTGTAATTAAACAATAATAAGTGAATATGAATTAATTGTTAATTGTAATCGTAATTGTAATGAAACAAAATTAATACGTATTCAGTCATGTACTCAAATTGTACTTATGTACTAATACGAAATAATATCGCCTTCAGAAATGTAGACTCGGCGAAAAATACAATTATTATTTTTTTTATTATATTTTTTTTTATTTGTAATCTTTCATCTGATCATGTTTTTAAAAGGGGGGAAACTTCACCTTCAACTGCATTCCCCCAATATTTAGATAACATATAAATCATGTAATTGTAAAATAATGTCACTTCTTCTTAGACTTCACTTCGATTACTTCGATCAACACCCCCTTGTTAGCAGCCTCGCTGGGAGGAGGGGGCAGAGGCCCCTTGCCTCCTTAACTTTTTAGATTCCGGCCTGAGCTGTGGTCGAAAGAGGTCGAACCTCTACCCATGTAAAATTCAGAGCACCACCTGTACATTTTTTAGAAGTAAATTACATTTTTTAGAAGTAAATTACAGTAAGAGAAACTTTTTATTTTCCCCTTCGAGCCGTGCTCTCTGAGAGAAAACTTAGTCATTAGAATCTCCCGATAAGTTACAAGAAGAATCGGGGAGAAACCTCAAAGAATTTAATAAGCCTCTCAGAATCCTCCCAGCCACTAAAGAAGAACTCGGAGAGTAGTATAGAAGAAACTGCAAGAAACAGGTCCGTTGCTGCCTCCTAACCAGAACCCCCGTATATATACATATACACACATATATATACCTATATATATATATATATATATATATATATACATATACATACATATATATATATATATGTATATACATATACATACATATATACATACATACATATATATACATACCTACATATGTTAACCCCTCCGTCTATGGCCCTGGGGTGGTTCGGATCGACGTGGGTTCTAGTTAGGAGGCAAGCAACGGATATTTCTTCTATAACATTCTAATTCTTTTCGGTCGCCTCTTGTTAAACTCTTGGCTACAGACTCGCCAGACTGTTATGCCAATATCTTCTATGGTGCTTGGGTTGTCTCTTAATTTGGGCAAAGGGTCGCCAATTTTTAATTCTTCTCTTTCTATAATACTCTGATAATTTCTCTGATACTTTCTCTGATACTAAACTTATCGATTTTTCTTTTATAACTAAGATAAAAACTTCTTTTACTGTGGTTTACTTCTCAAAATGTACAGGTACTGCTCTGAATTTACAGGGGTAGAGGTTCGACCTCTTTCGACCATGGCTCAGGCCGGTATCTAAAAATTAAGTTAAGGAGGCAAGGGGCCTCTGCCCCCTCCTCTCAGCAGGCTGCTAACAAGGGAGGCTCGTAATGAAGGTGCTATAATGAAGAGCATTAATGAAGAAGTGACTTAATGAAGTGCCGTAATTTTACAAATACATGTATAATATAAACCTAAATGTTTGGGGGAAGACAGTCGAAGGTTAAGTTTCCCCCTTTTAAACACATGATCAGATGTTTGAAAGATTGCAAATAAAAATTTAAAAAATAAAAATAAAAACTAATTTGTATTTTTCGCCGAGTCTACATTTATGAAGGCGATATCATTTCGTAATAGTACACATAAGTACAAATTAAGTACACGACTGAGTACGTATTAATTTTGGTTCATTACAATTACGATTACAATTATGGATTACTTCACATTCGCTTATGATTGTCCATTACAGTTCTATTAAAGTACATTCTTACATTATAAATTAAATCATTACATTTAATTACAGTTTCATTGAAGTACATTACAAGTTATTATTAATTACAGTTTCATTAAAGTACATTACGTTATATTAAGTTAAAGTCTTACAGTTAATTACAATTAAACAGTTACTATAACTTTGTTTTGTTTTTACAGTGTTTCATATTAATAGACAATTAAGATGTTAGAAATATAATACAAAGTACATGGGGCACATATGGTTTGGATTTATATAAAACATAATATGTTATAATATGTTATAAATTTGAAATCAGAGCGAACGGAGGTATTTATCTTAGAAGCGTTCGATTCTGTCGTAGTGAGCGGAATTTGATAACTTAACTCAGCAGTTTTGAGTTCAATGCGGGAGGTGATATAGTTAAAAATAAAAATGAAAAAAAATAATACGAGAACGTATTTTTGCGTTTTCGAACGAAGGCAAAAGTTTTGCATTTCACAGATTGACACGAGTAAAAATGAATATTTAATAAAATTTATATAGGATAATGATAGAGGGAAATTAATGACGGGAAAATGTGACGTATGGATGAATATGGTTGAATAATAATACTTATAGTACATAACACCACAACATTATTACTAAAGAATTTACCATACATTGAATACGGAAGATGTCCAAATACTAAGAACGTGATTCAGTGTACAAAGTATGGGAAACGTAAAGAGAATAAAGTTATTTTATGACGTCCTAGTGTATAAGTCATTATTAGAAAAGATGAATTAGAAAAATACAGTAATGAATAAAGACGTACAAATCGAAATTCTATCCAAAACTCGCTTAGGCGATTTTGGCTTCTTATGTAAAAATGAACATTCAAACATAAAAACTATACGAACATAAGTACTGCATGAAGACAATGAATCCATATAACGATGGTATAGGAATTGTTCATTGTTCACTTTTTACAGTGTTTCCCCTTCCAAAATGGTATTAATACAATAATATAATACAATTAATACAATATAATACAATTCAGAAAATAACATCGAAACTAATTCAAGTTAGATGACGACATTCTTTTTTACAATACAAGTTTTATACAGAACGAGTTCGGGTAGTTGAGTACAATGCAAAGTATCCAAATTTTTAACATGACACTCGCTTAGAGGGCTATTATAAAATATAAAAATTCAAAGATTAAAACTTTAATTTTAGACAAACAATTAAGTTAGACAAACAATGATATAATTAAAATTTTTACAAAATTTTATTTTCTGTGGGAAAAATTACATTCATAATGAATAGGTAAAAGGGAAAAACATAAATTTTAAAGTTCATGGATTTTTCGAGGCTTCCATGATAGTACAATTGATAAACTAATTTTATTGACTATTGTAGGTAAAAAATCGAATTACGTAATGGATGATGTATAGACCTGTGGTCTAGTGTGTGTTTGGGTGTATTAGGTGCAAAGTGTGTATTTTACAATTTCGAGGGACAGATTAGCTGATAGGATTGTTCAAGTAACTGAATAAATGCATGAGCAAGATATATTAGAAAGCAAAAATGATTAAGACTAAATAGCATAGTTTGCACTTACACGTAATGAAATAGTTTTATTGTGATATCCAATGATTTTAGCGTAAGGTTTGTATATATAGTATATATAGTGTGCATACATACATTTTTATTGACTGTTGTAGGTACAAATCGAATTACGTAGTGGATGATGTATAGACCTGTGGTCAAGTGTGTATTTGTGTTTATTGGGTACAGATTGTAGTGGTTGGTGATACGTTCAAAAGGAGAAAGGGGATTTATAGTTGAATAGTTGAAATTATACGTCAGTGTGCAGATGTATCTATAAATATTGGTAAGAAGCATCTGTAGATGAGTGAGTCGGTACAATAGTATGTAGAATATGAGAGTAATTTGTTCATCCCTTGAAGAACTAGATCATTAGGGGTCATTGGTGGATTAGGATTATATATATATATATATATATATATATATGAAAAATTATTTCACGAAAGTGACACGTGAAAAGTATTTATGATGAATAAAACCACGAAGGAAAAAGAAACACAAACGGGTGCTCAAGCGCTTTCGTCTAATGACATCCTCAGGAACACTGGAGTGAAAGGACAGATCAAGGCAATATATAGGTTACAAAAATAAACATACATACATACATATTCATATATATATACATATACATATATATATATATATATTATATATATAATATATATATTATATATATATATATATACATATATATAGTAAGCATAGAAAAAATTGTGGGAGGAGCCAACATTTATAGTTTATGAAACAGATCACAAAAGAATAAGAAATAAAAATAAATATAAATTAAATTGAGAAAAAATTAATTACCAAATAGTGCCTTAGTGATATATATGTCACAGCCTAAATAATCATAAAGAAATAAACAGGCAAATAAAAAAACCACAAATATATATACATACATATATATATATACATACATATATATATACATATATATATACATACATATATATTGCTTCTTAGGCATTGCTAATGTACTTAAACTTTTGGATATCAGTGTAGTTTTTTCATATAACAATATTGTGAAAAACATCATAGTAAAAAATAGCCCTACCAATAATTTAGGCATTATCTATAAAATTGGGTGTAAGCAATGTGATTCCTTTTACATAGGTCAGACGGGAAAGGATTTGCAAACGCGTGTAAAACAGCATCAATATTCCGTTAGAACGGGACAGTTGTCCAGTGCCCTTTTTGTCCATTTGTCAGAGTTATCCCATTGTATTGATTGGAATAATGTTTCAGTTTTGTTTCACTCTAGCAACATTGTTAATAGAAATATTCTTGAGTCGGCTATAATTCAACTTACAAATAACCTTAACATGAGTAAAGGTCTGTTTCAACTCGATCCCGTTGCTCTGAATTCCTTCAGAATGGATTTAAACAAAAAGGGCAGGTTGTTAAATCTTTGGTAAAAATTTGTTTTTGTCTTTTGTTTCTCTCACAATTTTTTTTCAATTTTTTGCTGTATGCGTGTATGTGTATGTATGTATGTGTATGTGAGTATGTGTGTGGTCATTGCAGTTAAATGTGTTTGTTTGTATATATGTGTGTATATGTATGTATGTATGTGTGTATATGTATGTATGTATGTATGTATGTATGCAGTTAAACGTATATATATATATATTATATATGTGTATGTACCTTACCTTACCTTACAACCTCACAAATGTTCTGCGCAATGATTTCTCATTTCGCGATTGTCAAGCTTGTATGTGTATATATATATATATGTGTGTGTGTGTGTTTGTATATATGTGTGTATATGTATATATATTTGGTTATGCGGGTATACATGGGTACGTGTATTATTTGTAATTTTTTTTCAATTTATATTTATTTATTCTTTTGCGACCTACCGTTTTTTCAGACAATAATTATAAAAACAAATTTGGTAATTTTTTTTCCCTTATGCATATATATATATATATATTCTGTATATATTGCGTTTATATTTCGTATATATACCGTATATATGTTGTATATATATTTTATTGTTCTTTATATATCATCTAGGCATCATTTTGTTTTCCAATTTATATTTACTTGTACTTTTTTATTCGTTTGTGACTATAATATGCATATGTGGTTATTTTTCCCTTATAAATTGGTTGCCTCTCTTAAAATTTATCTTTCAATTTATTATCATTATTTTTATTATTTTTTTAATAATTAATTTTTTTTTTTTTTTTTTTGTGGTTTATTTCTTTATTTCTTTGTGACATATATATCAATTTGGCATCATCTATTAAATTGATTGTAAAACTTCCCTTTTGAGCTTGAATTTATAGACTCCACTTACAATATTTATATTTATTTTTATTTCTTTATTCTTTTGTGACCTGTTCCATAAACAAGCCATTTGAATTTATATTGAAGGTCGGCCAAGTGCTAAAAGTGTCTTTTTATATATATATATATATATATATATATATATATATATATATATATATTTGTGGTTTTTTTATTTGCCTGTTTATTTCTTTATGATTATTTAGGCTGTGACATATATATCACTAAGGCACTATTTGGTAATTAATTTTTTCTCAATTTATATTTATATTTATTTTTATTTCTTTATTCTTTTGTGATCTGTTTCATAAACTATAAATGTTGGCTCCTCCCACAATTTTTTCTATGCGTACTATATATATATATATATTATATATATATATGTATATGTATATATATGAATATGTATGTATGTATGTTTATTTTTGTAACCTATATATTGCCTTGATCTGTCCTTTCACTCCAGTGTTCCTGAGGATGTCATTAGACGAAAGCGCTTGAGCACCCGTTTGTGTTTCTTTTTTCCTTCGTGGTTTTATTCATCATATATATATATATATATACTTTAAGGAAAAGATAAAATAACTTAATAAATGTATGAGCGAGAATTTATATATAGTAAGCAATAATTATGATGTATTATGATGATGATGTTTGCATACGAGTTTTAATGTAAAAGTGACTGGAGGGACGGAACGTAAATGAATTCGAATGTGTCAAAAGTAATAAAATTCAATTAGGATTATAGATTTTACATAATTAATCAGTTACACGTATAAGGTAATTAAAAAAAAACGAACTTAGAGGAACTCACAATGAATGAAAGTAAATCTCCCGGTTTTAAAATTGAATTTTGACACACAATTAATTTCGACTACTAAAATTCATAGCCATAAACTGTAGTAGTATGTCAATTTGACTATAATTTTCGTTTGATACCTTACAAATGGTACAATAACAATTTAAGGACAGTTACTCACGATTAATTGAACAAAAGAAAAATAAAAATAAAAATTAAAAATATAAATCAATTATGCATTTTAACGAGCTAAACATAATTTTATAATACTCTTAAAAATAAAAGTAAATCGAACCTTAGATGAGTTTCGGCCAAGAATAAAAAAGTTATTGTAATGGAAGGAAAGCATTTCGAACAATCTTTTCTTTTAATAATTTCAATTAAATTTTACATTAAAAATTATTTTTATATAATAAAAAAAAAATATTAAAAAGGTTTAATAATTTTTGCATGTTAAGTAGAAAAATCATACTCTTTCGTTAAATGTTGATAGAATTTTGAATTATTTGATATTTTAGTCTGAAAACTTGTTTGTATATGATAAATACATATGTTTTATTGTGTAGAAGTTTTATTAAAATTAAATGACAAAAAAGAACAAACAACTGAAATTTAGGGTATGTGCGATCATACGGGGGAATTGAGTGACTAAGCAGGGGGTATAAGTTTGAAATTGACAATACGTCTTTCGTGAGCACTTTGCTCTTTAAAAAAAAGATTGCTTGTCACACTACTTAAAAATTAAAAGAGTTGAAACAAAACGGGGGGACGGCATGTTCCTCAGCATAGTAATTTAAAAGGGGTCATTGGGACAAGATCGATTAATTAATTATTACACAACTATTATTATCACATATACATTACAATGATTATCAAAGTCATTACAAACAATTGTAAAAACTGTTTTGGTTACAAACAATAAAATGTCATTTTACCTATATATTTATATATGCAACAATGGCATGAAAAAGAAAAGACAAATCGGTCCATTTCCTTCTTACAACAAAACAAAGAAAGGTTAACTAAAGACGCAACCCGGTCAATTCAGGTTGAATTAAATTCTCTTTTACAACACAAAAAAAAGGTTGAATTAAATTCTCTTAAACAACAACAAAAAAAAGGTTGAATTAAATTCTTAAATTACATTTTCTTAAATTAAATTCTCTTAACTTACAAAGAAAAAGTTGAATTCAATTGACTGCATTGAAATAACTTGGGACTTAAACTCTGACTTGGAACTTAAACTCTGACTTGGAACTTAAACTCTGACTTGGAACTTAAACTCTGACTTGGAACTTAAACTCTGACTTGGAACTTAAACACTGACTTGGAACTTAAACTCTGACTTGGAACTTAAACTCTGACTTGAACTCTGTCAAGTATTCTGAACCTAACTTGAACTCTATCAAGTATTCTGAACCTAACTTGAACTCTATCAAGTATTCTGAACCAAACTTGAACTCTATCAAGTATTCTGAACCTAACTTGAACTCTATCAAGTATTCTGAACCTAACTTGAACTCTATCAAGTATTCTGAACCTAACTTGAACTCTATCAAGTATTCTGAACCTAACTTGAACTCTATCAAGTATTCTGAACCTAACTTGAACTCTATCAAGTATTCTGAAACTGTCTGACTTGAACGCTTGTCAAGTATTTCTATAAATCTCTGGGGCGGTTGTCCGTCTTGGCGCAACCTTCTGACTTGACCTCTTATCAAGTATTCTGAAACTGTAACTTGAAATTAACTGAAAATGGAAAATGACTGCACTTGATCTCTATCAAGTGGAGACGATTAACCTCTGTTTTGGTTGACCCTCTTGGTGCAACCGACTTACTTGAAATGCAATCAAGTATCTCTATAACTCTATAAACTCTCTATAAACTCTTTCTTAATTTGCAAGTCAATTCAATTCAATAATTTGAAAAAAATTTGCAAACAAAAATATAAAATGTAAACATTTCACTCGAATGTACGGGAAGGTACATAAAATAAATTATTCTATACTGAACATAACAGTGAAAATAACTCTCTTGAAATTAACTCTTGAAATTAACTCTCTTTGAAATTAACTCTCTTTGAAATTAACTCTCTTTGAAATTAACTCTCTGAAATTTACTCTCTTTGAAATTAACTCTCTTTGAAATTAACTCTCTTTTACAATTACTGTTTCACTAAGAAAAATGTATCACTAGTGTCTGAAGTGTTCACTGTGTTTCTTGTAAATTCTGACTCCATACTAAATATTAACTGTTAATAATACTGACTTTTCAAGTGTTTATAAATTTCTTAAAAAAACAAACTCTGTACTTAACAACATTTCTAAGGGCGAAATCCTCAGAGACGTGTCCTGAAGACGTCTTGCTGGCTACTTCTTCTTGGATGAAAACTAGGCGTGGAGAACTTGGAGTCGTGACACACCGGTTCAAGGGTGGATGTTACGAACTGGAAGTCGTGACACGCCGGTCAACTGGTTTTATCCTGATGCAGGGTAATTTCTATCCTGGCCAAAGAGTAGCCAGTTGTTAAAATCCTTTTCTTAAAATCTTCTTCTAATCTTGGCAGTAGGGTCGCCAAATGTTTATCCTGGCTATAGGGTCGCCACTCTGTTAACCCCTCCCTCTATGGCCCTGGGGTGGTTCGAAATCGACGGGGGGGGGGGGTTCTGGTTAGGACGCAGCAACGGATATTTCTTCTATAACATTCTAATTCTTTTCTCTCGCTTTATGGTCGACAGTTGTTAATTCTTCTCTTTCTATAATACTGATACTTTCTCTTGGTACTAAAATTATCGACTTTTCTTTTATAACTTATCGACTTAACTAAGTTCTTCTGAAGAGAGCACGGCTCGAGGGAAAAGATAAAAACATCTTTTACTCTAGTTTACTTCTCAAAATGTACAGGTAGTGCTCTGAATTTACAGGAGTAGAGGTTCGACCTCTTTCGACCATGGCTCAGGCCGGAATCTAAAAATTAAGGAGGCAAGGGGCCTCTGCCCCCTAACCGCAGCGAAGCTGCTAACAAGGGAGTCTCGTAGCAGTGACCAAAGCAGAGAGCCGTAATGAAGTGAAGTTCATTTTACAAATACATGTATAATATAAGCCTAAATGTTGGGGGACGACAGTTGAAGGTTAAGTTTCCCCCCTTTTAAACACAATCAGATGTTTGAAAGATTCCAAATAAAAATTTAAAAAATAAAAATAAAACTAATCGTATTTTTTTTTGCCGCGTCTTCATTTCTGAAGGCGATATCATTTCATAGTAGTACATAAGTACAATTTAAGTACACGACTGAGTACATTTTCGTTTGGGTTTATTACAATTATGATTGCGATTATGGATTACTTCCCATTCGCTTATGATTGTCCCTTACAGTTCTATTAAAGTACATTCTTACAATATATATAAAGTCATTACATTCAATTACAGTTTCATTGAAGTACATTACGTCGTTTACCATTCTTACAGTGTTTTTATATATTTATATATGGTTATAATTTATTGTTATAATATATGGTTATATTATATGGTTATATTATATGGTTATATTATGTGGTTATTATATATGGTTATTATAAGCACACCGGACAAAAAATTAGTCACCCCTAATAGCACTAATAGCACCGATAGTAGTAAGTTCAAGGTCACACAGAGGGCGCTGATGTAGCATTGGTAAGTGACAAGTAGCGGTGACGTAGCACACAGGATCAGATCTGTTTCGTGAGGTGGTGAAGAACGAAGTGTGTGTTGGATATAGTCTGCAAAATGGGTCGTGATGCAGACGTTACTCAGTGGCAAAAAGGAGCCATCGTGTTTGGCAGAGCCCACGGACACAAAATGTCTGAAGTAGCCCAATTTGTTGGTGTGTCAACGCGTACTGTCCAGCGAGTTTACAAAGAGTGGTGTAGTTCGCAATCAACTGACAATCGACGGCGTAAATGTGGCCTGAAAACAATTCTCGACAATAGGGGCCGCCGCCATGTTTCTCGTCTAGTAACTGCAAATCGTTTTCAAACCAGAGAACAATTGCTCCAAGAAACCAATGAGGTTCTCCAGCGACCAATTTCCGAACGGACATTGCGACGAGAACTGCATGCGATGGACATCTGGAGCAGGGTACCACGGAAGAGGCAGCTGTTAACAGCAAGTCACAAATTGGCACGTTATAAATGGGCTCAGAGGCACAAAAACTGGACTGCGGCAGATTGGAAACGTGTAATTTGGTCCGATGAGTCCCGTTTTTGTTTGTTCTCCAATGATGGGAGGCGACGAGTACATCGCAGGTCCAATGAAGCCTTTAATCCTGAATGCGTCGAAGGAGTTGTTCAGGCTGGAAACAGAAAGTGAAGCGCAGGAATAGACACCCACGGACTCTGGCGGAACTTCGGGACCGGCTGATGAACGAGTCGCAGAAAATCGATGTTCAGTACATGCACAACCTCGTAGAGTCTCTGAGTCTCTGCCTCGCCGGATTCGTGCGGTTATCAAGGCCAGAGGCGCCGTCACACGTTATTAGGTACATTCTGAGAGGGGTGACTAATTTTTTGTCCGGTGTGCTTATATACATGTGTATATATACACATACATATATATATATATATACATACAGACATATATATATTTATATATACATATATATATTTATATATACATATATATATATATATATATATACATATATATACATACATACATATATATATATATATATATATACATATATATATATATATACTATATATATATATTATTAGTGATGTAGGTCACATCCGCATCCGCATCCGCATCCGCGGAACATCCGCACATTTTCTCGCATCCGCATCCGCACTTTGGACTGCGGATGTCGTGCGGATGTGGACCGTTGAGATAAAACGTCATTAATAAGCGGAAATTATCAAATTCTATTATATTAATAGAACTAGTTCATTGTGCGCAAAAGTGATGCAAGCGACAAGACGAGAGGCTGTTCTTGTATGAAGTTACTCTCTTGCAACCTACTTAGATCCACGTTACAAAGCTAAGTTATTTTCACCTAGTACATTAGAACGAGTTAAATCATCACTTGGCAAAGCAGTTGAAGAGCTTCAATCTCTTGAATCTGTCGCTTCGCCACCCACCAAAAGAATAAAAGTTTCAGTGGCAGAACCAACACCATCAACAAGCAAATATATCACAGAATCTGTCTCTTAGTTTCTTGAGTCAAGCAGCAATGACGAGACCTACGCGATGTCAAAAGATGTAGTAAAAATGATCGAGAGCTATCACCAAGAAAAACGCCTGGTTGCATGTGACAATCCTATTAGTTGGTTGAAAAATACGCAGAATATCTATCCATACTTGAGTAAACTTGCAAGGAAACATTTAGCCTGTCCTCCAACAAACGTACCAAGCGAGAGATTATTTAGCAGTGCTGGATTAATATATGATGAAAAGAGAAACAGACTGGCAGCAGAAAAGGCAGAAAAATTAATGTTCCTTAAGCATAACCTTCCTATAATTAAGTTTGAACATTAAACGATGAACATCTTAGTTTACTTTATTTTAATTACTCATTTATAAATATGCCTAATAAAACTTTAAACTTAATATAAATAGTTATCAAGAGGACGGTGGGGGTGCATTTGAGTTGGGTTCACGTCCAGCATCCTGGTAACACAATTATGGTTTCTAATTGTGGCTGAAACAACAAAATATAACGAATTTATTTGCAGACGAATCCACTAATTGATTTCTATATTAGTTAGATGCTTGATATTATTTTATATGTTCAGAGAAAAGTACAGCAATTATTGTACAATTAATCAATTATACTACATTATAGCTACAGCTCTCTCTATATAATAACTTATTATATACGTTAAACACAACAAATCTCGAATATAACTAAAAAATAACGAAAATGTAGACATCCGCATCCGCGGTTGTTGAAATCAAACATCCTCATCCGCATCCGCATCCGCGGATGTGAAAAAATTGACATCCGCTACATAACTAATATATATATATATATATACAGGGTGGGCGGAAAGTAGCTCCCTATTTTGGATTGGTAAAAAAATACGTATATTATCCATTTATTTCAGAAGAAATAATATGAAAAGGTAGGCATACATGGTAGGTTTTCTCTAAAATTCAATGTGGGCTCCAACTCTTTCCACCAGCTTCTGGAGCCGCCCAGGAATGGCGTCCACTGACTTTAGCAGGAACTCCGGCGGGATGGAGGACATGACTTCCCGAATTCGGTCCTCCAGTTCTTCCAATGTCCTCGGTTTGGTGCGGTAGACTTCTTCCTTTACCCACCCCCAAAGAAAGAAGTCGCACGTGTCAAGTCGGGGCTCCTGGCTGGCCATTGATGTGGACCACGACGACCCATCCAACGCCCAGGGAAGTGGGCATCCAGCCACT
>JAJOZX010003720.1:377500-385000 GCA_023014485.1 Bathynomus jamesi | reverse complement strand
CTGAGTTCCTGAAGAGAACAAGGCTCGAAGGAAAAAGATAAAAACTTCTTTTACTGTGGTTTACTTCTTAAAAATATACAGGTACTGCTCTCAATTTACAGGGGTAGAGGTTCGACCTCTTTCGACCATGGCTCAGGCCGGAATCTAAAAATATTAAGGCAAGGGGCCTCTGTCCCCTCGCCGCAGCTAGGCTGCTAACCAAGGAGTCCTAATGAAGTGCTATGATGAAGTGCAAATATGAAGTGACTTAATCAAGAAGTCTAATGAAGAAGACTAATGAAGAAGTGCTCTAATTTTACAAGTACATGTATAATATAAACTTAAATGTTTTGGGAGAGGACAGTTGAAGGTTAAATTTCCCCCCGTTTAAACACATGATCAGATGGTTTGAAAAATTTCAACTAAAAATAATAAAAAAAGAAAAATGAAAACTAATTTGTAATTTTCGCCGTCTACATTTATGAAGTCGATATCATTTCGTAATAGTACACATAAGTACAAATTAAGTACACGACTGAGTATGTATTAATTTTGGTTCATTACAATTACGATTACAATTATGGATTACTTCATATTCACTTATTGTTTTAATTACACTTCCATTTTAAAGTACATTCTTACATTATAAATTAATTCATTACATTTAATTACTGTTTCAATGAAGTACATTACGTCGTTTACCATTCTTACAGTGTTTTTATATATTTATATATGGTTATACTATATGGTTATACTAGATGGTTATACTAGATGGTTATTATATATGGTTATTAGTACAACACAAGTACATGAGACATGACACACATGATATAACATAATATGTTATAATATGTTATAAATTTGAAATCAGAGCGAAAGGAGGTATTTTATCTTTGAGCCTTCGAATCTGCTAGTCAGCGGAATTCGATCATAGCTTACTAAGCATTCTTTAGTTCAATGCGGGAGGTGATATAGTTTAAAAATAAAAAGGAAAAAAATAATACGAGAACGTATTTTTGCGTTTTCGAACGAAGGCATGAAAATTTATATAGGATAATGATGAAGGGAATTTATTGACGGGAAAATGTGACGTATGGATGAATATGGTTGAATAATAATGTTTATACTACATAACACCACAACATTATTATTAAAGAATTTACCATACATTGCACACGGAAGATGTCCAAATACTAAGAACGTGATTCAGTGTACGAAGCATGGGAAATGTAAAGAGAACAAAGTTATTTTATGACGTCATAGTGTATAAGTCATTATTAGAAAAGTTGAATTAGGGAAATACAGTAATGAATAAAGAAGTATAAATCGAAATTCTATCCAAAACTCGCTTATGCGATTTTGGTTTCTTTTGTAAAAATGGACAGTCGAACATAAAACCATACGAACATAAGTTCTGCATGAAGACAATGAATCCATATAATGATGGTGTAGGAATTGTTCATTGTTCACTTTTTACAGTATTTCCCCCCTAAATGGTATTAATACAATAATATAATAGAATTAATACAATATAATACAATTGAGAAAATAACATCGTAAGTAATTCAAGTTAGATGACGACATTCTTTACAATACAAATTTTATACAGAACAAGTGAGTTATTATATAATATAAAAGAATTCAAAGATTAATACTTTAATTTAGATAAACAATTAAGTTAGACAAACAATGATATGGTTAAAATTTTTTACCAAATTTTATTTTTTCTGTGGGATGAATTACATACATAATGAATAGAGTAAAAGGGAAAAATATAAATTTTTAAGTTCATGGATTTTTCGAGGCTTCCATGATAGTACAATTGATAACTAATTTTATTGACTATTGTAGATAAAAAATCGAATTATGTAATGGATGATGTATAGACCTGTGGTCAAATGTGTATTTATGTTTATTGGGTACAAAGTGTGTATTTTATAATTTCGAGAGACAGATTAGCTGAGAGGATTGTTAAATTAACTATATAAATGCATGAGCGAGAATTTATATATAGTAAGCAAAAATGCTTAGGACTATATAAATAGCATAGTTAGCACTTACACGCTATGAAATAGTTTATTGTGACATCCAATGATTTTAGCATAAGGTTTGTATATATATAGTATATATAATGTGCATACATGCATTTTTATTAACTGTTGTAGGTACAAATCGATTTACGTAGTGGATGATGTATATACCTGTGGTCAAATGTTTATTTATGTTTATTGGGCACAAAGTGTGTATTTTATAATTTCGAGACACAGATTAGCTGAGAGGATTGTTAAATTAACTGTATAAATGCATGAGCGAGAATTTATATAAAGTAAGCAATAATTATTATGTATTATGATAATGTTTGCATACGCTTTTTAATGCAAAAGTGACTGGAGGGACGGAACGTAAATGAATTCGAATGTGTCAAAAGTAATAAAATTCAATTAGGATTATAGATTTTACATAATTAATCAGTTACACGTATAAGGTAATTAAAAAAACGAACTTAGAGGAACTTACAATTAATGAAAGTACATCTCACGGTTTTAAAATTGAATTTTGAAGATGGAATTAAATTCGACTACGACAATTACTCAGTATTAATCGAATTAAAAAAAATATAAAAAATATAAAGTTTGAAAATAGAAATCAATGATAAAGTATAATAAACTAAGCATATAATATTCTTAAAAATAAAAAAAAACACAACTTAACATAAACGGAGGTTATGTTCCATAGTACTAAAGAGGAATTAACCATGGTTGAACCATTTCTCCGGTTGTCACTGGGTTCAACTGGGGTTGGGGGTATGAAAATAAAATAAACTTAAAAGACAAAGTTTGTAGTACGACATTCGGGGGAATTGAGTGACTAAGCGGGGGGTATAAGTCTGAAATTGACAATTACATCTTTCGTGAGCACTTTGCTCTTTTTTTTTAAAAAAGATTGCTTGTCACACTACTTAGAACAAAAAATGAAAAGAGTTCAACAAACGGAGGGACGGCATGTTCCTCATATACATTCAATAATTACCAAAATCGTTACAAACAATTGTAAAAACTATTTGGTTACAAATAATGAATTACATAACTATATATTTATATACGTAACAATGCATGAAAAGGGAAAGACAAATCGGTGAATTTCCGTCTTACAAACAAAGAAAAGGGTAAACCAAAGCCGCAACCCGGTCAATTCAGGTTGAATTTAATTCTCTTTTACAACACAAAAAAAAGGTTGAATTAAATTCTTAAATTACATTTTTCTTAAATTAAATTCTCTTAACTTACAAAGAAAAAGTTGAATTCAATTGACTGCATTGAAATGAATGGGTATTTGAAACTAACAGAGACTTAAAAACTAACTTTGACTTGAACTCTCTAACTTCAAATAAAACTCTCTAACTTCAAATAAAACTCTCTAACTTCGAATAAAACTCTCTAACTTCGAATATAACTCTGACTTCGAATATAACTCTGACTTCGAATATAACTCTGACTTCGAATATAACTCTGACTTCGAATATAACTCTGACTTCGAATATAACTCTGACTTCGAATATAACTGAAATCTCTGGGGCGGTTGTCCCTCTTGGATGCAACCTTCTGTAACTGAAAACTGATTTGCAACTAAAACTGACTCGAAACTACTTCGAGTATCTTTATAAATCTCTGGGGTTTGGTTGTCCCTCTTGGATGCAACCAACCGAAACTGAAAACTGATTTGAAATTAACTGAAAATGGAAAATGACTGCACTTGATCTCTATTCAAGTGGAGACGATTAACCTCTGTTTTGGTTGACCCTCTTGGTGCAACCGACTTACTTGAAATGCAATCAAGTATCTCTATAACTTAAACTGTCTAACTTGAACGCTTGTCAAGTGAAGATTAACTGAAAACGGAAAATGGAACTTGAAACTGCTTCAAGTAACTCTATAACTCTATAAACTCTCTCTAAACTCTCTCTCTCTTAAATTGCAAGTCAATTCAATTCAATAATTTGAAAAAAATTTGCAAACAAAAATATAAAATGTAAACAACATTTCACTCTAATGTACACGAAGGTACGATACTATTATGTTTGATACATAAAATAAAATTATTCTATACTGAATATAACAGTGAAAATAACTGAAATTATCTCTTTGAAATTAACTCTCTTGAAATTAACTCTCTTGAAATTAACTCTCTTTGAAATTAACTCTCTTTGAAATTAACTCTCTTTGAAATTAACTCTCTTTGAAATTAACTCTCTTTGAAATTAACTCTCTTTGAAATTAACTCTCTTTGAAATTAACTCTCTTTGAAATTAACTCTATGTTACAATTAACTCTCTGTTACAATTAACTCTCTGTTACAATTAACTCTCTGTTACAATTAAAACAAATGTATCACTGGTGTATGGAATGTTCACTGTGTTTCTTGTTAATTCTGGCTCCATACTAAATATTAACTGTTAATAATAGTGACTTTTCAAATGTTTATAAATTACTTAAAAACAAACTGTACTTAACAAAATTTTCTTGAGACGTGTCCTGAAGACGTCTTGCTGGCTACTTCTTCTTGGATGAAAACTAGGCGTGGAGAACTTGGAGTCGTGACACACCGGTTCAAGGGTGGATGTTACGAACTAGAAGTCGTGACACGCCGGTCAACTGGTTTTATCCTGATGCAGGGTACTTTCTATCTTGGCCAAAGAGTGGCCTCTTCTTAAAATAATCTTCTTCTTAAAGTAATCTTCTTCTTAAAGTAATCTTCTTCTTAAAGTAATCTTCTTCTTAAAGTAATCTTCTTCTTAAAGTAATCTTCTTCTTAAAATAATCTTCTTAAAATAATCTTTTTATCCTGGTGCAGGGTAATTTCTATCATGGCCAAAGAGTGGCCTCTTCTTAAAATCTTCTTCTTCTTAAAATAATAATCTTCTTAAAATCTGTTAAGATCCTGGTGAAGGGTCGCCAAATGTTAACCCCTCCGTCTATGGCCATGAGTCGGTTCGGATCGACGGGGGTTCTGGTTAGGAGGCTGCAACGTATATTTCTTCTATAACATTCTATAATTCTTTTCGGTCGCCTTAAATGGTTGGTCGCCACTCTGTTAAACCCTTGGCTACAGACTCGCCAGACTGTTATGCCAATATCTTCTATGGTGCTTGGGTTGTCTCTTTCTCTCGCTTATGGGTCGAGAATTATTAATTCTTCTCTTGCTATAATTCTCTGATACTTTCTCTGATACTTTCTCTGATACTAAAATTATCGACTTTTCTTTTATAACTTGTCGACTTAACTGACTGAGTTCCTGAAGAGAACAAGGCTCGAAGGAAAAAGATAAAAACTTCTTTTACTGTGGTTTACTTCTTAAAAATATACAGATACTCCTCTGAATTTACAGGGGTAGAGGTTCGACCTCTTTCGACCATGGCTCAGGCCGGAATCTAAAAATATTAAGGCAAGGGGCATCTGCCCCCTCCCCGCAGCTAGGCTGCTAACCAAGGAGTCCTAATGAAGTGCTATGATGAAGTGCAAATATGAAGTGACTTAATCAAGAAGTCTAATGAAGAAGTCTAATGAAGAAGTGCTCTAATTTTACAAGTACATGTATAATATAAACTTAAATGTTTTGGGGGAGGACAGTTGAAGGTTAAATTTCCCCCCTTTTAAACACATGATCAGATGGTTTGAAAAATTTCAACTAAAAATAATAAAAAAGAAAAATGAAAACTAATTTGTATTTTTCGCCGAGTCTACATTTATGAAGGCGATATCATTTCGTAATAGTACACATAAGTACAAATTAAGTACACGACTGAGTACGTATTAATTTTGGTTCATTACAATTACGATTACAATTATGGATTACTTCATATTCACTTATTGTTGTAATTACACTTCCATTTTAAAGTACATTCTTACATTATAAATTAAATCATTACATTTAATTACTGTTTCAATGAAGTACATTACGTCGTTTACCATTCTTACAGTGTTTTTATATATTTATATATGGTTATACTATATGGTTATACTAGATGGTTATACTAGATGGTTATACTAGATGGTTATTATATATGGTTATTAGTACAACACAAGTACATGAGACATGACACACATGATATAACATAATATGTTATAATATGTTATAAATTTGAAATCAGAGCGAAAGGAGGTATTTTATCTTTGAGCTTTCGAATCTGCTAGTCAGCGGAATTCGATCATAGCTTACTAAGCATTCTTGAGTTCAATGCGGGAGGTGATATAGTTTAAAAATAAAAATGAGAAAAATAATACGAGAACGTATTTTTGCGTTTTCGAACGAAGGCATGAAAATTTATATAGGATAATGATCAAGGGAATTTAATGACGGGAAAATGTGACGTATGGATGAATATGGTTGAATAATAATGTTTATACTACATAACACCAACATTATTATTAAAGAATTTACCATACATTGCACACGGAAGATGTCCAAATACTAAGAACGTGATTCAGTGTACAAAGCATGGGAAACGGAACGAGAACAAAGTTATTTTATGACGTCATAGTGTATAAGTCATTATTAGAAAAGATGAACTAGGGAAATACAGTAATGAATAAAGAAGTATAAATCGAAATTCTATCCAAAACTCGCTTATGCGATTTTGGTTTCTTATGTAAAAATGGACATTCGAACATATAACTATACGAACATAAGTTCTGCATGAAGACAATGAATCCATAAAATGATGGTGTAGGAATTGTTCATTGTTCACTTTTTACATGTACATATACATACATATATATATATACATATATACATACATATATATATATATACATATATATATATATATACATATACCTACATATATATATATATATTACATATATATACATACATATATATATATACCTACATATATATTATATATATATATATATATACATACATATATATATATATATATATACATATATATACATACATATATATTTATACATACATACATATATACATACATACATATATATACATACATACATATGTTAACCCCTCCGTCTATGGCCCTGGGGTGGTTCAGATCGACGGGGGTTCTAGTTAGGAGGCAAGCAACGGATATTTCTTCTATAACATTCTAATTCTTTTCGGTCGCCTCTTGTTAAACTCTTGGCTACAGACTCGCCAGAATGTTATGCCAATATCTTCTATGGTGCTTGGGTTGTCTCTTAATTTGGGCAAAGGGTCGCCAATTTTTAATTCTTCTCTTTCTATAATACTCTGATACTTTCTCTGATACTTTCTCTGATACTAAACTTATCGATTTTTCTTTTATAACTTATCGACTTAACTGACTAAGTTCTTCTGAAGAAAAGAAGGCTCGAAGGAAAAAGATAAAAACTTCTTTTACTGTGGTTTACTTCTCAAAATGTACAGGTACTGCTCTCAATTTATAGGGGTAGAGGTTCGACCTCTTTCGACCATGGCTCAGGCCGGTATCTAAAAATTAAGTTAAGGAGGCAAGGGGCCTCTGCCCCCTCCTCGCAGCGA
>JAJOZX010003720.1:355000-365000 GCA_023014485.1 Bathynomus jamesi | reverse complement strand
AAATAACATCCTAACTACTACAAGTTAGATGACGAATTTTTCTTTACATTACAAATTTTTATACAGAACAAGTGAGTTATTATATAATATAAAAAATTCAAAGATTAATACTTTAATTTAGACAAACATTTAAGTTAGACAAACAATGATATGGTTAAAAAGCTTTTTCAAAATTTTATTTTTCTGTGGGATAAATTATGTACATAATGAATAGAGTAGATAAAAGGGAAAAACGTTAATCGTACAATCTATTAGCTAATTTTTATTGACTATTGTAGGCAAAAAATCGAATTACGTAATGGATGATGTATAGACCTGTGGTCTAGTGTGTATTAGATACAAAGTGTGTATCTTATAATTTTGAGGGACAGATTAGCTGAGAGGATTTTTAAATTAACTGAATAAATGCCTGAGCAAAAATTTATATATAGTAAGCAAAAATGCTTAGGACTATATAAATAGCATAGTTAGCACTTACACGCTATGAAATAGTTTGTGATATCCAATGATTTTAGAATAAGGTTTGTATATATAGTATATATATTGTGCATACATGCGTGTGTATGTGTAGGGATTTGGAAGGTTTTTGAATTAACAAAGTTTGAAAATAATGTATACAAATTTAAGATGGGTTTAGGGTTATAAAATCTTTTAAGTTTAAGTCAATTATTGTTAAAATCTAATTACAGGTAGTATTAATGATAGTGTATGCATATGAGTGTCATGTGAAAGTGACTTGAAGTACGGAAAGGAAATGAATTCGAATATGTGTCAAAAGTAATAGAATTCAATTAGGATTATCGATTTTACGTAATTAAATCAGTTACACGTATATTAAGGTAATAAAAAAACGTACTTAGAGGACCTTACAAGTAATGAAAGCAAATCTAGCGGTATTAAAAATAAAATTTTGAAGGTGGAATTAAATTCGACTAGTAACATTCCTAGCTATATATGAACTATATAACCATTAACATTAACCAGAAGTATCGGTACGATAATTGAATTAAGAAAATTAAGAATACAAATTAAAAATAGAAATCACTTATGCATTTTAATGAACTAAACATATAGCATACTTAAAAATAAAAAACACAACATAAATTGAGGGTATGTTCCATAGTACCAAAGAGAAATTAACCATGGTTGAATCATTTCTCTTGTTGACACTGGGTTCAACTGAGGTTGGGGTGTTAAAACAAAATAAAATACAAAGACAAAGTTTGGAGTACGACATTCGGGGGAATTGAGTGACTAAGCAGGGGGTATAAGTCTGAAGTTGACAATTACGTCTTTTCGTGAGCACTTTGCTCTTTTTTAAAAAAAAAGATTGCTTGTCACACTACTTAGAACAAAAATTAAAAGAGTTCAAACAAAATGGAGGGACGGCATGTTCCTCATATACATTACAATAATTATCAAAATCGTTGCAACCTTTGTAAAAACGGTTTTGGTTACAAATAAGATAATACATAACTATATATTTATATACGCAACAATGGCATGAAAAGAAAAGACAAATTGGTCAATTTCCTTCTTACAAACAAACAAAAAAAATTAACCTAAAGACACAAACCGGTCAATTCAGGTTGAATTTAATTCTTTTACAACAAAAAAAAAAAAGGTTGAATTAAATTCTTAGATTACATTTTCTTAAATTAAATTCTCTTAAATTACAAAGAAAAAGTTGAATTCAATTGACTGCATTGAAATAACTTGGGACTTAAAAACTAACTTCTTCAAAACTAACTTTTCAAAACTAACTTCTTCAAAACTAACTTCTTCAAAACTAACTTCTTCAAAACTGGCTTCTTCAAAACTGGCTTCTTCAAAACTGGCTTCTTCAAAACTGGCTTCTTCAAAACTGGCTTCTTCAAAACTGGCTTCTTCAAAACTGACTTCTTCAAAACTGACTTCTTCAAAACTGACTTCTTCAAAACTGACTTCTTCAAAACTGACTTCTTCAAAACTGACTTCTGTAATCTCTGGGGCGGTTGTCCCTCTTGGCGCAACCTTCTGACTTGACCTCTTATCAAGTATTTCTATAAATCTCTGGGGCGGTTGTCCCTCTTGGCGCAACCTTCTGACTTCAAAACTGACTTGCAACTTATTTGCAACTAAAACTGACTTCAAAACTGTCTTGCAACTTCTTTGCAACTAAAACTGACTTCAAAACTGCCTTGCAACTTCTTTGCAACTAAAACTGACTTCAAAACTGAGTTGCAACTTCTTTGCAACTAAAACTGACTTCAAAACTGAGTTGCAACTTCTTTGCAACTAAAACTGACTTCAAAACTGAGTTGCAACTTCTTTGCAACTAAAACTGACTTCAAAACTGAGTTGCAACTTCTTTGCAACTAAAACTGACTTCAAAACTGAGTTGCAACTTCTTTGCAACTAAAACTGACTTCAAAACTGAGTTGCAACTTATTTGCAACTAAAAGTGACTTCAAAACTGACTTGCAACTTATTTGCAACTAAAACTTACTTCAAAACTGACTTGCAACTTATTTGCAACTAAAACTGACTTCAAAACTGACTTACAACTTATTTGCAACTAAAACTGACTTCAAAACTGACTTCAAAACTGACTTCAAAACTGACTTCAAAACTGACTTCAAAACTGACTTGCAACTTATTTGCAACTAAAACACTTCAAAACTGAGTTGCAACTTCTTTGCAACTAAAACTGACTTCAAAACTGAGTTGCAACTTCTTTGCAACTAAAACTGACTTCAAAACTGAGTTGCAACTTCTTTGCAACTAAAACTGACTTCAAAACTGACTTGCAACTTATTTGCAACTAAAACTGACTTCAAAACTGACTTGCAACTTATTTGCAACTAAAACTGACTTCAAAACTGACTTGCAACTTATTTGCAACTAAAACTGACTTCAAAACTGACTTGCAACTTATTTGCAACTAAAACTGACTTGCAACTTATTTGCAACTAAAACTAACTTCAAAACTGACTTCAAAACTGACTTCAAAACTGACTTCAAAACTGACTTCAAAACTGACTTCAAAACTGACTTGCAACTAAAACACTTCAAAACTGACTTGCAACTTATTTGCAACTAAAACACTTCAAAACTGACTTCAAAACTGACTTCAAAACTGACTTCAAAACTGACTTGCAACTTATTTGCAACTAAAACACTTCAAAACTGACTTGCAACTTATTTGCAACTAAAACACTTCAAAACTGACTTGCAACTTCTTTGCAACTAAAACACTTCAAAACTGACTTGCAACTTCTTTGCAACTAAAACTGACTTCAAAATTACTTCAAGTATCTCTCTAAATCTATAAACTCTCTATAAACACTCTCTTTCTTAATTTGCAAGTCAATTCAATTCAATAATTTGAAAAAAAATTGTAAACAAAAATAAAAAATGTAAACAACATTTCACTCTAATGTACGCGAAGGTACTGTACTATTATGTTTGGTACATAAAATAAAATTATTCTATACTAAATATAATAGTGAAAATAACTGAAATTAACTTTCTCTGAAATTAACTATCTCTGAAATTAACTATCTCTGAAATTAACTTTCTCTGAAATTAACTCTTTCTGTTACTTTTAACTTCTGTTACTTTTAACTTCTGTTACTTTTAACTTCTGTGAAAATTACTGTTTCACTAAAAAAATGTATCACTGGTGTCTGAAATGTTCACTGTGTTTCTTGTAAATTCTGGCTTGATACTTATTATTAACTGTTAATAATACTGACTTTTCAAGTGTTTATAAATTTCTTAAAAAAAAAAAACTCTGTACTTAACAAAATTTCTAGGGGCAAAATCCTCAGAGACGTGTCCTGAAGACGTCTTGCTGGCTACTTCTTCTTGGATGAAAACTAGGCGTGGAGACCTTGGAGTCGTGACACACCGGTTCAAGGGCGGATGTTACGAACAAGAAGTCGTGACACGCAGGTCAAATGGTTTTATCCTGATGCAGGGTAATTTCTATCCTGGCCAAAGAGTGGCCTCTTCTTAAAATCTTCTTCTTCTTAAAATCTTCTTCTTAAAATCTTCTTCTTAAAATATTATTCTTCTTAAAATATTATTCTTCTTAAAATATTCTTCTTCTTAAAATATTCTTCTTCTTAAAATATTCTTCTTAAAATATTCTTCTTCTTAAAATAGTCTTCTTCTTAAAATCTTTTTCTTAAAATCTTTTTCTTATCCTGGGGCAGGGTCGCCAGACTGTTAACCCCTCCGTCTATGGCCCTGAGTCGGTTCGGAATCGACGGGGGGTTCTGGTTAGGAGGCAGCAACGGATATTTCTTCTATAACATTCTAATTCTTCTCTCTCGCTTTAGGGTCGACGATTATTAATTCTTCTCTTGCTATAATACTCTGATACTTTCTCTGAGACTAAAATTATCGACTTTTCTTTTATAACTTATCGACTTTACTGACTAAGTTCTTCTGAAGAGAGCACGGCTCGAAGGGGAAAATAAAAAGTTTCTCTTTTTGTAGTTTACTTCTCAAAATGTACAGGTAGTGCTCTGAATTTACAGGGGTAGAGGTTCGACCTCTTTCGACCATGGCTCAGGCCGGTATCTAAAAATTAAGGAGGCAAGGGGCCTCTGCCCCCTCCCCGCAGTGAGGCTGCTAACAAGGGAAGCTCGTAGCAGTGACCAAAGCAGAGTCCCGTAATGAAGTGAAGTCCATTTTACAAATACATGTATAATATAAGCCTGAATGTTGGGGGACGGCAGTTGGAGGTTAAGTTTCCCCCCTTTTAAACACGAGCAGATGTTTGAAAGATCGTATTTTTTTTTTTTTTGCCGCGTCTTCATTTCTGAAGGCGATATCATTTCATAGTAGTACATAAGTACAATTAAGTACACGACTGAGTACATTTTCGTTTGGGTTTATTACAATTATGATTGCGATTATGGATTACTTCCCATTCACTTATGATTGTCCCTTACAGTTCTATTAAAGTACATTCTTACATTATATATAAAGTCATTACATTCAATTACAGTTTCATTGAAGTATTACGTCGTTTACCATTCTTACAGTGTTTTTATATTTATATATGGTTATAATATATGGTTATAATATATGGTTATAATATATGGTTATTATATGGTTATTATATATGGTTATTATATATGGTTATTATATATGGTTATTAGCATAACACAAGTACATGAGTACATACAAGATAATTTATATACAACATAACATGTTACATTAGGCCTGTTCAAAAATCAACTTTTTCTTATTTTCATAGGTTTCTGTACATTTTCCCATGCGTTTTTGAACTGAAAAAGCCGAAAATCACAACTATTTTGACCTAGGATGTTGGGAAGCATTGCCGCATGGAGCTTTAAATTTTCTGCCTTGAAATCGGCCAAAGCGCCAATTCCGGGGTCCCTTGAATTATGTTTTGCACTTTAACTTTTGATCTAAACAAGATAGAGCAACAAATTAGGTATCAAATGAAAGAGCATAAAATTAATAAATAATAATAATAATAATAATAATAATAATAATAATAATATAATAATAATAATAATAATAATAATAATAATAATAATAATTATCTATCATTTTTCAGGAAACAACAGAAACTCAATCAGAATCTAGAAAACCATCTACAAGTTACAACTTCACAATGGCATTAAGCAAGGAGCTGAGGGAGCTCCGTGGGTGCACAGTTGATATCTCAGAACCTCCACGTACTGTCCACAGGCAGGTGTCAACTGGGCCATCTACCAGATCTCTCACTGAAACTTTCCTGGTTGGATACCCTTCAGCTTTTATCAGTGGTTCCCAGCTTCCCACCAACAGACAGGCGTTCCAGTATTTCCTTAATCTTCAGAATTTACCGGAAAATGCAGGGAGGCCCATGGTTCAAGACCTTGCATATGAAACAGTTGAATCTATCATCCCATTCTGGCAGATGGCTAGGATCAAGACAATGACCAAGTACAACGCAATGAAGCTCTTCATGAAACTAATGAGAAACATCGTGCTCTGGTGAAAAGCAAAGGAAGAGCAAGTAACCCTGGAGGAAAAAGAGGAGCATTTGTGCTGGAATTAGACAGCCTGTTCGATATAGGAGCTCCAGATGCAATTCAGGAAATACAGAACAACAGACTGTTATCCAGAGAGAAGAAAGATGAGGATATCAGGTTCTACGAAGACCAAAAGACTGAGAAGAAAGGTCATATGTCTGGTCATGACAAGATTTTTGAGACAAGATCCCTGCAGCAAGCAGCGAGGAATGAAAGACTGCAGCATAGACAAGAACAAGGTAAAACTAATTACTTTGAACGTCACAAAAAGTTTTAAGTTTTACTCCATTGCGATATTTAGCATGTACTTAACAATTACTGTCTTAACATGTTGTACTATTTTACAGCTGCAGCAGAACAAGAGGCAGTTGTTCATGTGGATGACATTACCTGGGGTGACTCAACTGACAACGACGCTAACACAGAGGACATGGATTACCATCAGCCTCGTCCTGGATGTTCTCACCACAAGACACTGTGACTAGTGTGACTTTGACGTTTCCAAGGAAGGTCATGGAATGTGATGTCATCTGCAATGCAGCTGATCGTCTTGGTTTATCAGACAATCAAGTTACTGCCATGGTTTCTGCCACCTTGAAAGCTGGAGGGGCTGATCTGGATAACTTCGTCATCTCAACCTCAACAACACGTCGCAACAGAATGCTGTCCAGGTATAATATCAGCCAGAGTCACATGTCCAAGTTTTGTGAAAACCCCCCACAGTACGCTGCCTTACACTGGGATGGAAAGTTGCTCAAAGATGTCTTGGGCAGTGAACCTGGAAGTACCTCAGAGACTTTAGCTGTGCTAGTGTCTGGTCCACCTTCATACACTGAAGGAAAGTTATTGGGAGTACCTGTCATCGACAATTCTTCTGGCACAGCTCAGGCTGAGGCTTCAATGGATTTACTGGAGACATGGGAACTTACGGATAATGTTACTGCCCTTGTTTTTGACACTACATCCAGTAACAGTGGAGTTCACAGAGGAGCTGCCAAACTGCTAGAGAAAATGCTGAACAAAAAGGTGTTTTATCTGGCCTGTCGACATCACATCCTGGAAATCCTAGTAGGAGCAGTTTGGGAGAAGCTGTTTGGGAAGGTGAAGGGGCCAGATAATCCCTGGTTTGAGCATCTGAAGGATGTTTGGACGGACTTGTCCAAGGAAAACCCAAAGATGCTGGCTATCAACAGCAAATGGCTGAAGGAAAAGAAGAAGAACAGTGAAGAAATACTCCAAGACATTCTAACAGCAGAAAGGCTTCCAAGAGCCGACTACAGGGAAATGACTGAACTGACAGTCATTGTTCTTGGAGGAACGCCTCCTCGAGGTATTCACTGGAGTCGACCAGGCGCCATTCATCAGGCCAGATGGATGGCCAGAAACCTGTACTCCATGAAAATGCTGATGTTTGCAGATCAACTTGAGTACGACGAAGACACTGTATCAAAGCTGGAAAGACTCAACACCTTCCTTGCGCTGTTCTACACTCCTGTATGGATGATGTCAATGTCTGCTGCAGATGCTCCCGTGAATGATCTAAGTCTAATCCAGGACATGTTGAAGTACAAGAAAACTGACCCAGAGCTTGCTGATGCAGTACTTAATAAGATGGAAAACCACAAATGGTACCTGACGCAGGAAGTCGTGCCATTTGCCCTGTTCAGCAGTAGATTGAGTGACACATTGAAGCACGACATTGCTGGCTGCCCAGTTACATGCCACTGAGAAGCCAGACAGCTTCAGAACAGGAAAGCCTCTATTCCAGAGAGTCACAGCTAAGACCACCCTGGTTGATCTCATTGGCCCAGAATCACATTTCCTGCTGGACACACTGAACATTGGATCCGAGTGGCTTCTGGAACCTGTCACGTCTTGGCCACAGAATGAGGACTACAGAAAAGCGTTGGACTATGTTAAGAATCTGAAAGCGGTGAATGACATTGCTGAACGTGGTGTCAAGATGATGAGCGACTTTGCAAATGTCATAACAACAGATGCCAAGCAAAGGGACTATCTCCTTCAAGCTGTGGAATTCAACAGACGCCGCTTTGACAGCTTCAAGAAACAAACTCTCAACAACTGACTGTGTAAATGTCATTATGAAATTAATCATCATGTAATGCTTTCACTTCTTGATCGATTAGACTTGTGACAAAATGTTAATCTCAAATTTGTGTCATGAATAAGGCGCCTTGTCTGCCTTGAGTGTGAGAAAACGAATTTTGTGATATTTCTGAAATCTTTGTATGTACCAATGTGCCATTTCTTGTTCCAAGACTATCATAATTGTATAAGTTAGAAAGAGGATTAAAAACACTTTAATTTGGTGCCTATTTTGTTGCTCTATCTTGTTTAGATAAAAAGTTATAGTGCAAAACATGATTCAAGGACCCCGGAACTGGTGCTTTTGGCCGATTTCAAGGCAGAAAATTTAAAGCTCCATGCGGCAATGCTTCCCAACAACCTAGGTCAAAATGGTTGTGATTTCCGGCCTTTTCAGGTCAAAAAGCATGGGAAAAGGTACAGAAACCTATGAAAATAAGAAAAAGTTGATTTTTGAACAGGGCTAATGTTACATTATAAGCACACCGGACAAAAAATTAGTCACCCCTCTCAGAATGTACCTAATAACGTGTGACGGCGCCTCTGGCCTTGATAACCGCACGAATCCGGCGAGGCAGAGACTCTACGAGGTTGTGCATGTACTGAACATCGATTTGCTGCCACTCGTTCATCAGCCGGTCCCGAAGTTCCGCCAGAGTCTGTGGGTGTCTATTCCTGCGCTTCACTTTCTGTTTCCAGCCTGAACAACACCTTCGACGCATTCAGGATTAAAGGCTTCATTGGACCTGCGATGTACTCGTCGCCTCCCATCATTGGAGAACAAACAAAAACGGGACTCATCGGACCAAATTACACGTTTCCAATCTGCCGCAGTCCAGGTTTTGTGCCTCTGAGCCCATTTATAACGTGCCAATTTGTGACTTGCTGTTAACAGCGGCCTCTTCCGTGGTACCCTGCTCCAGATGTCCATCGCATGCAGTTCTCGTCGCAATGTCCGTTCGGAAATTGGTCGCTGGAGAACCTCATTGGTTTCTTGGAGCAATTGTTCTCTGGTTTGAAAAACGATTTGCAGTTACTAGACGAGAAACATGGCGGCGGCCCTATTGTCGAGAATTGTTTTCCGGCCACAGTTTCGCCGTCGATTGTCAGTTGATTGCGAACTACACCACTCTTTGTAAACTCGCTGGACAGTACGCGTTGACACACCAAGAAATTGGGCTACTTCAGACATTTTGTGTCCGTGGGCTCTGCCAAACACGATGGCTCCTTTTTGCCACTGAGTAACGTCTGCCTCACGACCCATTTTGCAGACTATATCCAACACACACTTTGTTCTTCACCACCTCACGAAACAGATCTGATCCTGTGTGCTACGTCACCGCTACTTGTCACTTACCAATGCTACATCAGCGCCCTCTGTGTGACCTTGAACTTCCTACTATCGGTGCTATTAGGGGTGACTAATTTTTTGTCCGGTGTGCTTATTATAATATGTTATAAATTTGGATCAGAGCGAAAGATGTTGTTTATCTTAGAAACGTTCGATTTTGCTGTGATTCGCGATTTCGACCACTTACTTACCCAAGCATTTATGAATATCTTGTGAGGGGTGAACGCACTTAAAAGAAAAAAAGAAAAAAATACATGTGGACGTATTTTACATGTAAGTAACAGAATAGGTTATGTGCGTAATATAGACACGCGTGAAATATGGACTGATAGGTTGATAGGTATCAGTAGACAATAGGTAGGAAACAACATAAATAATGATGTATAGAGAATGAAGTTTTTCTTTTTATTATTATTATTATTAAAGAATTTACCATACATTCAATACGGAAGATGTCCAAATACTAAACACGTGATTCAGTGTTCAAGGTATGGAAAACGTGAAG
>JAJOZX010003720.1:332500-340000 GCA_023014485.1 Bathynomus jamesi | reverse complement strand
TCTTGGCAAGCGTAGAAGTCCAGAATACGAGTCCGTTGTCGAAAACTTGAAGGAAGCTTTCAAAGCTCATGGGTCGCGCATGTCCATAAAAATGCACTTTTTGTGGTCCCACTTGGACTATTTTCCTGAAAATTGCGGGGATTATAGTGAAGAACAGGGTGAACGATTTCACCAAGATATCAAAATAATGGAAGAGAGGTACCAGGGAAACTGGGATATCAATATGCTGGCGGACTATTGCTGGTGTTTGAAGCGAGACGTGCCCGAAGAAAAACACAGACAGAAAGCCAAAAAAACTTCATTCCTTCCTCAATAAACTTTTTTCCATATTTATTCACACAATGTTTTCATTTTTCTTATAATATTACTCGTATCTACAGTGTTTAAGCTAAAAAAATCAATAAATTTGGGGATAAAATTGGACTTATAATAAATGGCCAATAGAGAAAAAACCTGACTGATTGAGGAAAACCAATGTCATTTTCGAATTCAGCATGGTCGAATTATATAATATGAGTTGAAAAAACCCTCACAGCAGACAAAAAATTTCCTATGCATACCAGTGTATTAACAATAACCTAAAGTCTTTTTGCCAACAGGAAGGAGTGCATTTTGCGAATTTTTGGAACAGTTTCTGCGGCAGGAGGGACTTGTTCCTCGAAGATGGACTTCATCTTAATGACGTTGGAGCTGCGCGTTTAGGAAGACTATTTCATAATACTCTCTTCTTTTCAGGCTGCCGTAACTCGAACGGGCCCAGCGTAAATTCTACAAATTTCCCCTGCGCTCGCGAAGTTGTCGTAGTTACAAACAATTTGAAAGTTCTATCCCTAAATGCTCGTAGCCTACGAAATAAAAAAACGAATTTTTTTCTGTAATTGCTTGTAAAGACTATGATGTAATTGCGATAAGTGAATCGTGGCTTAACACTGAAACACGTGACTTTGTAGGGGAGTATCAAATTAAAGGTTATAGACTTTTGTTGTTAAAAACAGAATAGGTAGCCGAGGAGGCGGTGTTATGTTGTATATCAAAGATAATATTGCGAACGTTATAGAAGTAAAGCACACAATTCCAGAACCGATAATTTCGACTATAGCAGAATTTAAATTGAACGATTTCAAACTTCTTGTTGTGGTTATATATAGGCCCCCTAATCAAACAGCTGATACGGACGAAGCGTTATATCGTGAACTAAAGAGAATAATCGGTGGTGAGCAGGCTTTAGTTATGGGTGACTTTAATTGCGCCAACGTGAATTACGATACAATGCAGGGAGACGCGGAAGGTAATCGTTTAGTTAATTTTCTCGAGGATAGCTTTCTTATTCAAAAGGTTGGGGAACCTACGAGGTTGGACAGTTTTTTAGATTTAGTAATAACTACAGATGATAGGCTAATTACTGATCTTCAAGTAATAGAACCGTTAAGTAATAGCGATCACAATATGGTAGAGTTTGTTCTCTCAGTAAGTCACTCGAAACCAACTAACTCGACTAAAATTCCTAACTTCCAGCACGCAGACTTTTGTAAATTTCGAAATAAATTGTCACACGTTAATTGGGAAAACGTAATGGGGAACTCCAACGCAAAACTAATGTGGGAATCGTTCGAAACGGTATTTAGGACTATAAATGAGGAATGTGTACCGTACAAAATTAAGCGTGCGAAAGTAAACAACAAGCGCTTGTGGTTTACTTCTAGAGTAGGAGACATTATAAAGAGTAGAGATAGGGCTTATAGGCTATATAAGTGCGATAAAGATAATCTGTTGTTACGAAACAACTACATATCTCTGAGGCGTGAAGCAAAAAGTGTAATAAAAAAGTCCAAGCGCGAATTTGAAATCTCCATAGCTCGTGACGGTAAAGAAAACCCCAAGCGATTCTTTCAATACGTCAATAATAGAAATCTAGTAAAAAGTGTCTTGGGGCCTTTGAAAAATGTAAACGGAGATCAAGTTTCTGAAAACAAGGAAATGGCTACCTTGCTAAACGAATTTTTTTCGTCAGTTTTTACTATAGAAGATGTAACGAATATCCCTACGGTCATAGAAATAATACCTTTTGATAATGGTAATATTTTGGATAATATCGTGGTTAGTGAAGGGGAAGTAATGCGCTATACTGATAAAATGAAAACGCGTAAATCACCGGGTCCGGATTCCATATATCCCATACAACTAAAAGAATTAAAAGATAGCATGGTTGTGCCGCTAACAAAGATTTTTAATGCGTCTATTTCTGAGGGGTGCGTACGAGATAATTTCAAGTTAGCAAACGTAACACCTATCTTTAAGAAAGGCGATAAAGGTGCGGCGGGAAATTATAGGCCAATCAGTTTAACGTCTGTTGTAGGTAAGCTACTGGAATCAATAATTAGGGATCGTATAGTCGAACACTTAGAAGTGCATAAACTAGATACAAATACGCAGCACGGTTTTAGGCGAAACAAATCTTGCTTAACTAATCTTTTAGAATTTTTCCAAAGCGTGGTTGACGTTTACGATAGACATCGGGCGGTTGATGTAGTGTATTTAGATTTTCAAAAAGCGTTTGACACCGTGCCGCACAAAAGACTCATTGAAAAAACTAAGACTCATGGAATCAGGGGTGTAGTAATAAATTGGCTAGAAGAATGGTTGCGAGGTAGGAAACAGAGGGTGGTCGTTGATGGAGCGGAGTCGTGTTGGGCTAATGTAGTGAGTGGCGTTCCTCAGGGTTCTGTATTGGCCCCCTTGCTTTTTCTTATATATATTAACGATTTAGATGTCGGCTTAGTCAGTACAGTTTCAAAGTTTGCGGATGACACGAAGCTGGGTGGTAGGGCGATTAATGACGAAGATAGAGGTAAAATTCAGGAAGATCTGAATAAAATCGTTGATTGGTCAGTCACATGGCAAATGAGATTTAACGTTTATAAGTGCAAAATTTTGCATATAGTTTCGCGTAACGGTAATTTTGCGTATAGTATGTCAGGAAAAGATTTAACAAGCGTAGAGCAGGAAAAAGATTTAGGAGTTATAGTCACTGGTTATTTAAAAGTAGCGAAACAAAGTACAGCAGCGGTCAATAAGGCGAACAAAGTGTTAGGTCTTATAGCTCGAAATTTTGAGTACAAATCGCGCGATATTATAGTTCCACTTTATAAATCATTAGTTAGACCCCATTTGGAGTACGGGTCCAATTTTGGAACCCGCATATGCGCAAAGATATAGACAAAAATCGAAAGAGTTCAAAGACGAGCAACTAAGATGATTCCGTCGCTTAGGTCAAAGTCGTACGAGGATAGGCTTAAGGAGTTAAAATTGACAACACTCGAGACTAGGAGGTTTAAGGGGTGATCTAATCCAGGTTTTCAAAATTTGAATTGGTTCGATAACGTAGATAAAGATAGCTTTTTCGAAATATCTCAATATAATCGGACTAGAAATAAGGGTGTAAGTTGACAAGTAGAAGGTTCGAGATAGCAGTTGCGAAAAACTTTTTTTACGCATAGAATAGTAAATAGCTGGAATAGTTTTGCCGGTAGAAGTAATTAGTAGCACGTCTATAAACATGTTTAAAAATCGATTAGATGCATATGTTGGAGAAAGGGTATAGTTTAAGATAGTAAAATTAAGGCTTTCTGGGGATAGATCCCACAGCTCAACACAAGTGTTGTGGGATATAGGGAGGCAGCGTCTTGGGTTAGGGGATACTCTCTGTCCTTACACACCCCATTTAAAGAGATTACTCTGCCGAGCGGTGCCCCCCCATAGTACTGTGAGGTATGGAAAAAACTCATGATCTTCACTTGCCCTACAAACACCTTTAAAGGGAGACCCAAAATGGGTGCACACACATTTCTACATTACTGTAGTCTTACAGCCCACACCTACACTTTTCCTCCTCAGTATGTATATGTAATGTATATGGTTGTAAATTTTGACTTGGTCCGCAATCGATATGGACCGTGACTTATTTTTCGTTGGGCAAGGTACTAGTATTGATGGATACCGTAATGAAATTGACTGGATTATTTGGATCTGATATATTTGCATGTCGTTTATAAATAGATATAGAGTGTAACCCATCTGTGGATAGTAGTCTATTATGACTTGAACCTCTGGATCCAGAGATTCTATCTTTAGTTTTAAATCGTTAATTAATTAGTTTTAAATCGATAATTAATTAGTTTTAAATTGATAATTATTTAGTTTTTAAAAAATTGGTCATTGCCAATGTACAGGCAGTTTTTACATAAATTTCTTTTATTCTTGTGGCTTGGAACCCACGTAAAATTGTAGGTCCCCTCCGCCACCACGGAGGACATACACAATTACGAACACAGTTAGGTAGACCAGCCATGAGTGGATCCTAGGGTCTTTGTTGGTCTGAAACATTATAACATTATAACATAATATATATATATATATATATGCGCTACCATTACACGGGTGTAATGGTAGCGCATCCGACCGGTAATCGGAAGGCCCTGGTTCGATTCCCGGGCGGTTCACCTCATTTTTCATGTGTTCGTTATTTCTCTTCCTCGTGTGCAGAACGCTCCTCTATACTTACGTCGTTTCTATACATTAATATACTGCGGGTCATTGCAGTTAAATGTACATATTCACGATTTGCGAGGGTGCCCTCTCAGGGCATTGGTTTCTGCTCTATGTAGGAGAATTTCGACTTATGACTGATCGAGGTCCGTGGTGTAATGGTAGCGCATCCGACCGGTAATCGGAAGGCCCTGGGTTCGATTCCAGGGCGGTTCACCTCATTTTCATTTGTTCGTTATTTCTCTTCCTCGTGTGCAGAACGCTCCTCTATACTTACACATATATATATATACACATATATATATATATATATACACATATATATACTGTATATATATATATATACACATATATATACCGTATATATATATATATATATACACATATATATACTGTATATATATATACACACATATATATATACTGTGTATATTATATATATATATATATATATATATATATATATATATATATATATATACACATATATATACATATATATATATATAAATATTATATATATATATATATATATATATATATATATATACACACATATATATATATATATATATATATATATATATATATATAAATAACATACATACACACATACATATATATATATATATATCAAAGCTATTGACTTCTCCTTAGGGAACCGGAGCTTACAGATGAAAAGAAGGATCAACACAACGGCAAACATTTTCATTTATTTGTACATCAGACGTTTCGACAAATCTTTTGTCATCATCAGTGAGTTAAGTCTTAAAACCTTAAAACAAAATTGAAAAGTGAAAGTTACATCAATACAATATTAAAACCATTAAAATTAAAACCTTAAAGCAAAATGAAAATTGCATCAATACAAAATTAAAATCATTTAAATTTCATCACTATAAAAACTAAAATTAAATTAAATTTCATCACTATAAAAACTAAAATTAAATTACCTCAATAGGTAAATACACAATGTTTACATCCACCTCCATACTTGGCAAAGTCTAACGGAACACTAGATGGTCAGAGGATTAGAAGGGTATGTCTGTGAAAACGGTTGGTTAGTCAAAAGAGTCGTAATTTGTAGGATGAGCTATTATTATTAAGGGAGGGTTTGTTTCTATAGATGTACAAAGATTCTAAAATTCGGAGTTCTGTAAGGTTATTGGATCTAGTTAAAATTTCAAACTGAGTTTTGTGAAGGGGATGGTCGTTTTCATTACTGTGGTTTCTAATTGCGGATTGTGGAGGGCTACTGAGGGACGGTTGGTACGGACTGACAAGCCCAAATGTTGAGAAAGGCGCACCTCCAGTTGGAGTTGAGTGCTGCCAATATACGCAGCCTTACAGCTGTCGCACGTGTATTTGTAAACAACATTGGGGCATACAGTTTTGGGGAATTCATCTTTGAACTTTAAAAAATTTGATAATTTAAGTGGGTTGACGAAGGCGAATCTAAAATTTATTTGGGGATAACTAGACTTGAGTAGTTTGGACAATTCACCTCGAATACGCAATGATAAATAACCATAAAAAGGTAATTTAATATATCTGGTTTCTTTTGTACTGTAGTTACGGGGAGTTTAGTATCAAAAGTGTTATTTAAAAATTTCTTTAATTGGTTATCGAATAGATGAGAAGGGTAGTAATTGTTAATAAAGTACTGTTTTAAAAATTTAAATTCTTCGTTTAACGAAAAGTAATCCGAACAAATACGGTAACTTCTTGTTAATAATGTTACTATAGCACTAATCTTATATTTAAAAACATACAACTTAAATAATTGGTTCCCAAGCCAGTAAAAGTTTGTTTCCGAAATAGTGAAGTATGCAACTTATTATGGGCCCGTTTAACTAAAACATCCAGGAAAGGTAAACTATTTTGTTTCGTTTTCACACGTGTACTTAATATTACTATGTTGTTTATTAAGATAATCAAGAAAAAGTTTTACGTGTGAAGGATGGTTAAATATTAAGAAAGTGTCATCCACGTATCTTCTGTAATATATGGGTTTAAAAACTACTAGGACAATTTTTCAACAAATTTCTTCGTAATGGCAAAGAAATGCATTTACTAGTGTTGGGCTTAACGGGGAACCCATAGCTACCCCATCAATTTGGCTGTAAAGGTTGCTATTAAATAAGAAAAGATTATCAAAACACACTATTTCGAGAAGGTTTTTAAATTGAGTCTGAGTGAGGCCATTAATAAGAGTATTATCAGTAGTGAATAACTTATTTAGTATGATATTTAATGTTTCTTTTAACGGGACATTAGTAAACAATGACGAGACATCAAAACTGGCCATAGTAAGAGAATCGGCATGATTGATCTCTTTTATCTCTTTAGCAAAATCAAACGAGTTGTTAATAGAATAATCATTAAAGGTGAGTTTTGAAAGCAAGGGAACGAAGAATTTGGCTAAATTATAATTGAATGTACCACATGCCGAAAGAATAGGTCTTAGTGGGAAATTTGGCTTGTGGACTTTAGGTAAACCATATAGAATTCCTGGATTAGAACCAGAAGCAAATAAAAAATTGTATGTATTGTCAGCAATAATATTACTATTTTTTAATTTACGCAAACACCTATTAAGTTTATCTTCGAGTTTTAGTAATTTAGACAGAACATTCTCTTTTACCCTTTTAAATTTAGACGTATCCGACAAAATTGTCTCCATTCTATTTATGTAAACTGTTGAATCAATCAGCACTACTCCTTTACCCTTATCCGGTTTTGTAATGATGACAGAGTTATCCTTTTCAAATTATTAAGAATGTTAAAATCTTGCTTATTAAAGAGGGGAGAAAACACCTTATGGGGTTTAAAATTATAAAAATTCTTAAAAGAGATGCTCTCCACTTGTTTTGCTTCTGGTTCTAATCCAGGAATTCTATATGGTTTACCTAAAGTCCACAAGCCAAATTTCCCACTAAGACCTATTCTTTCGGC
>JAJOZX010003720.1:325000-327500 GCA_023014485.1 Bathynomus jamesi | reverse complement strand
TGTTTTATACGTGTGTGCAAATCCTTTCCCGTCTGACCTATGTAAAAGGAATCACATTGTTTACAACCAATTTTATAGATAATGCCTGAATTATTGGTAGGGCTATTTTTTACTATGATATTTTTCACAATATTGTTATATGAAAATACTACATTAATATCCAAAAGTTTAAGTACATTAGCAATGCCTAAAAAGCCCGGGAAAAATGGAAGTACTAAAATATTTTTTGACAAAGTACGAGTGTTAATACTGACACGATAGAAAGTTCGTTTTGCCTTGTTGAAACAAGATTCCATAAACGCAGATGGATAACACAAATCACTTCCAATACCGTTGATTTTTTCCAATTCGGCATCGATGTATTTCCGGACTGGCGATCCTAAGGGCGCGGAGAAACATTGATGAAAATATGGCCTTCTTAGTGGGGGTATCATGTCCCGAGTAAAAGTGTACGTAGGACAAATTGTTTGTCGTTTTCCGATAGATACTAAACTTAAAACCTGGGCTTCCCTATGTACACGCACATCCAAAAATGGGATGAATTGTCTTGCTCAACTTCTAAAGTAAACTTAATGGAGGGGACTTGATCATTTAACTGAAGGAGGAAGTTATCCAGGTCACGATTCATGGGCCAGATACACAAAATATCGTCGACGTACCGCAACCAAGGGATGCCAACCCCCAGGATTCTCGGAATATAGGTAATTTCGAAAAACTCCATATAAATATGGAGAGGAGGGCGATAAGGGTTGCCCATAGCCATCCCAAAAACTTGTTGATAATACTCGTTATTGTAAGTGAATTTACAGTCTTTGATGCAAAGCTTAATGAGTTCCAAAACAATGTGTGAAGGTAGTGGCAGGTCATACTTATGTAATTCTTGGGAGAGAAAGTCAAGCATATCGTCAATCGGCACTTTTGTAAACAATGAACAAAATATCAAAACTAATCAATTTATCGTTAGTTTCAGTATGTGCATTATTCAATTTTTCCGTAAGATCCATGGAATTTTTTACATGTGAATCAGAGATAGTTCCGAGAATGGGGGACAAGACTTTGACAAGCCATTTGGAGAGTTTATAAGTAATAGAGCCCACCGAGCTAATAATAGGGCGCATAGGGTTACCAGGTTTGTGGGTTTTAATAAGACCGTAAAGGTAGGGCAGAGCAGGTGAAGTGGACATGAAAAGCGGAATTAAGTTCTTATGATCTTTGAGAAGGCGTTTCAAGCCACTATTAAATGATTTGATGACGTCATCCTGCGGGTTCTCCTAAGTTTGGTGTATGTGGCGGGGTCCTGGAGAAGCTCGTTCATCTTTCCGATGTAGTCCACTTTGTCCATAATAACTATGGTGTTAGCCTTGTCTGCTTTAGTAATATGGAGCTCCCCATCTTTTTTTAATTGTGAGAGGCTATTGCGAAAACGTTTAGGAAAGTTATCTTCGTAATTACCATTCGCCGCACTATAAACGAGGCCTTTAACTATGTTAAACAAATACTGAGGGAGATTACACTGTTTTTCAAAACACGCGAGACTGTAACAAATTTGTAAAGCCGAAGGTTTTTTAACAATAAAAAAGGACATACCATACAAGGGCACTTTTTGCATCGTCACTAATGTTTTTCGAAGAAAGGTTCAAAACACACTTTGAGCTTGCTTTTTTACTCCACTGACTATCTCGAATGAGACTTAATTTTTCGATCCAAAATGTTACGAAGTGAAGTAGTTCTCCGACGCAACTCGTTGTAAATTTCATCAAACAAAGGTTGGATCCACGGTTGGGGAATAACGGTTACAAAATTATGTTTGGCGATGTTTAAATTTTTGCAGGCGGACCACTCATTTTGTCTGGTGACTTCAATATGTTTCTTTAAAATTAATCTGCTGAAGTTTTGAACGGATGGTCGTCAATTTGTCTGAGGCGAATCGGAAGCAGGGATTTGGGAAGAACTTGCTCCTCCAGACACTTAGTAAGAAACTTCGTCGGATACGAATTGCATGCCCCTTCATTAATGTAGAAGAAAACACGGACACAAACGGAGACAAGAGAGGGAACAGCAAGCCGAAGGAACGCGTGGTAAGCATTATATGAAAATTATTTCACGAAGGTAACACGTGAAAAATATTTATGATGAATAAAACCACGAAGGAAAGGAAACACAAAATGGTGCTCAAGCGCTTTCGTCTAATGACATCCTCAGGAACACTGAAGTACATAAAAAGGTTAAGCCTATATATAGGTTACAGAAAGAAAAAAGAAAAAAATAAATAACATACATACACACACACACACATATATATATATATAATATATATATATATATATACATAACATTTTTTTTTTTTTTTTTTAGTTCAGGAAGAACCGATTCGCTTCTATTTAAAGGGCATATCTCAGCGGAAAAACAAAGAAAAAGTGAGAGAAAGACAGAGGAAAAAGAAAGGGTGGAGGGGACCATTTTGTGTTTCCTTTCCTTCGTGGTTTTTATCATATATATA
>JAJOZX010003720.1:317500-320000 GCA_023014485.1 Bathynomus jamesi | reverse complement strand
ATTCCGTACAACTTACTGAGAGCTACGATAACATGAAAATTTTACTGGATGCTCTCGTATACGACCAACATAACTGGAGGATCTGTGGAGATTTGAAGGTAATACTAATATCATAAGTAAACTATTGCTATTGACTATGTTGTTTTTCCAAAGGTTATTTGAGAGCGTATAAGAACACTTAACTTCCCCACAGAAGTGATACAGTCCAATGCATAGATTTTTTTATCTGATAGAACAAATTCTCTAAATTCTTTAAATATTTTCATTTTTTTTCAGATTGTGGCATTTGTATTGGGAATGCAAGGGGGATACACGAAATACCCATGTTTCCTCTGCAAATGGGATAGCCGAGCGGATGAGAAGCACTATGCACAGCGTGAATGGGCATCCAGAGAGAATTTTGAACCTGGGTCGCATAATGTCGTTTCAGTGCCCCTTGTACCACCAACAAAAATTTTGCTCCCACCACTTCATATTAAGCTAGGCTTGATGAAAAATTTCATCAAATCAATGAATAAGGAGGGTTCAGCATTCCGATATCTCGAGAGTAAATTTCCTCATATATCTGATGCTAAACTAAATGCTGGGGTTTTTGATGGTCCTCAAATTCGAACTTTGATCAAGGATACTCAGTTCGAAAACGCAATGACTCCAACTAAGAAGAATGCCTGGCAGGCATTCAAATCACTTGTCACTGATTTTCTTGGCAAGCGTAGAAGTCCAGAATACGAGTCCGTTGTCGAAAACTTGAGGAAGCGTTCAAAGCTCATGGGTCGCGCATGTCCATAAAAATGCACTTTTTGTGGTCCCACTTGGACTATTTTCCTGAAAATTGCGGGGATTATAGTGAAGAACAGGGTGAACGATTTCACCAAGATATCAAAATAATGGAAGAGAGGTACCAGGGAAACTGGGATATCAATATGCTGGCGGACTATTGCTGGGTTTGAAGCGAGACGTGCCCGAAGAAAAACACAGACAGAAAGCCAAAAAAACTTCATTCCTTCCTCAATAAACTTTTTTCATATTTATTCACACAATGTTTTCATTTTTCTTATAATATTACTCGTATCTACAGTGTTTAAGCAAAAAAATCAATAAATTTGGGGATAAAATTGGACTTATAATAAATGGCCAATAGAGAAAAAACCTGACTGATTGAGGAAAACCAATGTCATTTTCGAATTCAGCATGGTCGAATTATAATATGAGTTGAAAAAACCCTCACAGCAGACAAAAACAAATTCCTAGCATACCAGTGTATTAACAATAACCTAAAGTCTTTTGCCAACAGGAAGGAGTGCATTTTGCGAATTTTTGGAACAGTTTCTACGGCAGGAGGGACTTGTTCCTCGAAGATGGACTTCATCTTAATGACGTTGGAGCTGCGCGTTTAGGAAGACTATTTCATAATACTCTCTTCTTTTCAGGCTGCCGTAACTCGAACGGGCCCAGCGTAAATTCTCAAATTTCCCCTGCGCTCGCGAAGTTGTCGTAGTTACAAACAATTTGAAGGTTCTATCCTAAATGCTCGTAGCCTACGAAATAAAATAAACGAATTTTTTTCTTAATTGCTTGTAAAGACTATGATGTAATTGCGATAATGAATCGTGGCTTAGCACTGAAACACGTGACTTTGTAGGGGAGTATCAAATTAAAGGTTATAGACTTTTTGTTAAAAACAGAATAGGTAGGCGAGGAGGCGGTGTTATGTTGTATATCAAAGATAATATGCGAACGTTATAGAAGTAAAGCACACAATTCCAGAACCGATAGATTCGACTATAGCAGAACTTAAATTGAACGATTTCAAACTTCTTGTTGTGGTTATATATAGGCCCCCTAATCAAACAGCTGATACGGACGAAGCGTTATATCGTGAAACTAAAGAGAATAATCGGTAGTGAGCAGGCTTTAGTTATGGGTGACTTTAATTGCGCCAACGTGAATTACGATACAATGCAGGGAGACGCGGAAGGTAATCGTTTAGTTAATTTTCTCGAGGATAGCTTTCTTATTCAAAAGGTTGGGGAACCTACGAGGTTGGACAGTTTTTAGATTTAGTAATAACTACGGATGATAGGCTAATTACTGATCTTCAAGTAATAGAACCGTTAAGCAATAGCGATCACAATATGGTAGAGTTTGTCTTCAGTAAGTCACTCGAAACCAACTAACTCGACTAAAATTCCTAACTTCCAGCACGCAGACTTTGTAAATTTCGAAATAAATTGTCACACGTCAATTGGGAAAACGTAATGGGGAACTCCAACGCAAAACTAATGTGGGAATCGTTCGAAACGGTATTTAGGACTAAAATGAGGAATGTGTACCGTACAAAATTAAGCGTGCGAAAGTAAACAACAAGCCTTGTGGTTTACTTCTAGAGTAGGAGACATTATAAAGAGTAGAGATAGGGCTTATAGGCTATATAAGTGCGATAAAGATAATGTGTTACGAAACAACTACATATCTCTGAGGCGTGAAGCGAAAAGTGTAA
>JAJOZX010003720.1:305000-307500 GCA_023014485.1 Bathynomus jamesi | reverse complement strand
TCCTCTGAGGTTTGAAAAGCCCTAAAAACACTGAAAAATAATGATTCATTACATATTACTAAAGCGGACAAATCCAATTCGATCGTCATCATGGACAAAAACAGTTATGTTGAAAAGATGAATACGTTATTAAGTGATCGTGACACGTACAAACCTCTAAATAGAGACCCATTGGAGGATGTTAATAAAATGTTTAACAGAAAATTAAGAGAAATATTAAAAAATAACTATAATGGGCTTTCACAGCAGTTTCTTAGTATCAATTCGTCACTACCATATCTGTACGGCTTAGTAAAAACACAAAAGTTAATAATCCCATGAGGCTATTGTTAGCTCAGTGGGCTCCGTAACCTATAAGCTATCAAAATGGTTAGTTAGTTTATTAACACCGTTAGTTGGCTCTATTTCTGAGTCACATATTGTAAATAGCATGGATCTTATTGACAAACTGAAGTTCCCTAATGACCCTAATTTCAAATTGTTAAGCTTCGATGTATGCTCGCTATTCACAAAAGTCCCTGTTGATGACCTACTTGATTTTTAAAAGATAAGATTTCTGAATATTCTTTCCCTGTTCAACACAACACTCTTATGGAGTTAATTAAGCTGGTGTCAAAGATTGTAAATTTCAGTTTGAAAAAGGGCACTGGACACCTGTCCTGTTCTAACGGAATATTGATGCTGTTTTATACGTGTGTGCAAATCCTTTCCCGTCTGACCTATGTAAAAGGAATCACATTGTTTACAACCAATTTTATAGATAATGCCTGAATTATTGGTAGGGCTATTTTTTACTATGATATTTTCACAATATTGTTATATGAAAATACTACATTAATATCCAAAAGTTTAAGTACATTAGCAATGCCTAAAAAAGCCCGGGAAAAATGGAAGTACTAAAATATTTTTTGACAAAGTACGAGTGTTAATACTGACACGATAGAAAGTTCGTTTTGCCTTGTTGAAACAAGATTCCATAAACGCAGATGGATAACACAAATCACTTCCAATACCGTTGATTTTTCCAATTCGGCATCGATGTATTCCGGACTGGCGATCCTAAGGGCGCGGAGAAACATTGATGAAAATATGGCCTTCTTAGTGGGGGTATCATGTCCCGAGTAAAAGTGTACGTAGGACAAATTGTTTGTCGTTTTCCGATAGATACTAAACTTAAAACCTGGGCTTTCCCTATGTACACGCACATCCAAAAATGGGATTGAATTGTCTTGCTCAACTTCTAAAGTAAACTTAATGGAGGGGACTTGATCATTTAACTGAAGGAGGAAGTTATCCAGGTCACGATTCATGGGCCAGATACACAAAATATCGTCGACGTACCGCAACCAAGGGATGCCAACCCCCAGGATTCTCGGAATATAGGTAATTTCGAAAAACTCCATATAAATATTGGAGAGGAGGGGCGATAAGGGGTTGCCCATAGCCATCCCAAAAACTTGTTGATAATACTCGTTATTGTAGTGAATTTACAGTCTTTGATGCAAAGCTTAATGAGTTCCAAAACAATGTGTGAAGGTAGTGGCAGGTCATACTTATGTAATTCTTGGGAGAGAAAGTCAAGCATATCGTCAATCGGCACTTTTGTAAACAATGAACAAATATCAAAACTAATCAATTTATCGTTAGTTTCAGTATGTGCATTATTCAATTTTTCCGTAAGATCCATGGAATTTTTTACATGTGAATCAGAGATAGTTCCGAGAATGGGGGACAAGACTTTGACAAGCCATTTGGAGAGTTTATAAGTAATAGAGCCACCGAGCTAATAATAGGGCGCATAGGGTTACCAGGTTTGTGGGTTTTAAAAGACCGTAAAGGTAGGGCAGAGCAGGTGAAGTGGACATGAAAAGCGGAATTAAGTTCTTATGATCTTTGAGAAGGCGTTTCAAGCCACTATTAAATGATTTGATGACGTCATCCTGCGGGTTCTTCCTAAGTTTGGTGTATGTGGCGGGGTCCTGGAGAAGCTCGTTCATCTTTCCGATGTAGTCCACTTTGTCCATAATAACTATGGTGTTAGCCTTGTCTGCTTTAGTAATATGGAGCTCCCCATCTTTTTTTAATTGTGAGAGGCTATTGCGAAAACGTTTAGGAAAGTTATCTTCGTAATTACCATTCGCCGCACTATAAAACGAGGCCTTTAACTATGTTAAACAAATACTGAGGGAGATACACTTTTTCAAAACACGCGAGACTGTAACAAATTTGTAAAGCCGAAGGTTTTTTTAACAATAAAAAAGGACATACCATATCCAAGGGCACTTTTTGCATCGTCACTAATGTTTTTCGAAGAAAGGTTCAAAACACACTTTGAGCTTGCTTTTTTACTCCACTGACTATCTCGAATGAGACTTAATTTTTCGATCCAAAATGTTACGAAGTGAAGTAGTTCTCCGACGCAACTCGTTGTAAATTTCATCAAACAAAGGTTGGATCCACGGTTGGGGAATAACGGTTACAAAATTATGTTTGGCGATGT
>JAJOZX010003720.1:292500-297500 GCA_023014485.1 Bathynomus jamesi | reverse complement strand
ACTTCTTGTTGTGGTTATATATAGGCCCCCTAATCAAACAGCTGATACGGACGAAGCGTTATATCGTGAACTAAAGAGAATAATCGGTGGTGAGCAGGCTTTAGTTATGGGTGACTTTAATTGCGCCAACGTGAATTACGATACAATGCAGGGAGACGCGGAAGGTAATCGTTTAGTTAATTTTCTCGAGGATAGCTTTCTTATTCAAAAGGTTGGGGAACCTACGAGGTTGGACAGTTTTTTAGATTTAGTAATAACTACAGATGATAGGCTAATTACTGATCTTCAAGTAATAGAACCGTTAAGTAATAGCGATCACAATATGGTAGAGTTTGTTCTCTCAGTAAGTCACTCGAAACCAACTAACTCGACTAAAATTCCTAACTTCCAGCACGCAGACTTTTGTAAATTTCGAAATAAATTGTCACACGTTAATTGGGAAAACGTAATGGGGAACTCCAACGCAAAACTAATGTGGGAATCGTTCGAAACGGTATTTAGGACTATAAATGAGGAATGTGTACCGTACAAAATTAAGCGTGCGAAAGTAAACAACAAGCGCTTGTGGTTTACTTCTAGAGTAGGAGACATTATAAAGAGTAGAGATAGGGCTTATAGGCTATATAAGTGCGATAAAGATAATCTGTTGTTACGAAACAACTACATATCTCTGAGGCGTGAAGCAAAAAGTGTAATAAAAAAGTCCAAGCGCGAATTTGAAATCTCCATAGCTCGTGACGGTAAAGAAAACCCCAAGCGATTCTTTCAATACGTCAATAATAGAAATCTAGTAAAAAGTGTCTTGGGGCCTTTGAAAAATGTAAACGGAGATCAAGTTTCTGAAAACAAGGAAATGGCTACCTTGCTAAACGAATTTTTTCGTCAGTTTTTACTATAGAAGATGTAACGAATATCCCTACGGTCATAGACATAATACCTTTTGATAATGGTAATATTTTGGATAATATCGTGGTTAGTGAAGGGGAAGTAATGCGCTATACTGATAAAATGAAAACGCGTAAATCACCGGGTCCGGATTCCATATATCCCATACAACTAAAAGAATTAAAAGATAGCATGGTTGTGCCGCTAACAAAGATTTTTAATGCGTCTATTTCTGAGGGGTGCGTACGAGATAATTTCAAGTTAGCAAACGTAACACCTATCTTTAAGAAAGGCGATAAAGGTGCGGCGGGAAATTATAGGCCAATCAGTTTAACGTCTGTTGTAGGTAAGCTACTGGAATCAATAATTAGGGATCGTATAGTCGAACACTTAGAAGTGCATAAACTAGATACAAATACGCAGCACGGTTTTAGGCGAAACAAATCTTGCTTAACTAATCTTTTAGAATTTTTCCAAAGCGTGGTTGACGTTTACGATAGACATCGGGCGGTTGATGTAGTGTATTTAGATTTTCAAAAAGCGTTTGACACCGTGCCGCACAAAAGACTCATTGAAAAAACTAAGACTCATGGAATCAGGGGTGTAGTAATAAATTGGCTAGAAGAATGGTTGCGAGGTAGGAAACAGAGGGTGGTCGTTGATGGAGCGGAGTCGTGTTGGGCTAATGTAGTGAGTGGCGTTCCTCAGGGTTCTGTATTGGCCCCTTGCTTTTCTTATATATATTAACGATTTAGATGTCGGCTTAGTCAGTACAGTTTCAAAGTTTGCGGATGACACGAAGCTGGGTGGTAGGGCGATTAATGACGAAGATAGAGGTAAAATTCAGGAAGATCTGAATAAAATCGTTGATTGGTCAGTCACATGGCAAATGAGATTTAACGTTTATAAGTGCAAAATTTTGCATATAGTTTCGCGTAACGGTAATTTTGCGTATAGTATGTCAGGAAAAGATTTAACAAGCGTAGAGCAGGAAAAAGATTTAGGAGTTATAGTCACTGGTTATTTAAAAGTAGCGAAACAAAGTACAGCAGCGGTCAATAAGGCGAACAAAGTGTTAGGTCTTATAGCTCGAAATTTTGAGTACAAATCGCGCGATATTATAGTTCCACTTTATAAATCATTAGTTAGACCCCATTTGGAGTACGGGGTCCAATTTTGGAACCCGCATATGCGCAAAGATATAGACAAAATCGAAAGAGTTCAAAGACGAGCAACTAAGATGATTCCGTCGCTTAGGTCAAAGTCGTACGAGGATAGGCTTAAGGAGTTAAAATTGACAACACTCGAGACTAGGAGGTTAAGGGGTGATCTAATCCAGGTTTTCAAAATTTGAATTGGTTCGATAACGTAGATAAAGATAGCTTTTTCGAAATATCTCAATATAATCGGACTAGAAATAACGGGTGTAAGTTGACAAGTAGAAGGTTCGAGATAGCAGTTGCGAAAAACTTTTTTACGCATAGAATAGTAAATAGCTGGAATAGTTTGCCGGTAGAAGTAATTAGTAGCACGTCTATAAACATGTTTAAAAATCGATTAGATGCATATGTTGGTAGAAAGGGTATAGTTTAAGATAGTAAAATTAAGGCTTTCTGGGGATAGATCCCACAGCTCAACACAAGTGTTGTGGGATATAGGGAGGCAGCGTCTTGGGTTAGGGGATACTCTCTGTCCTTACACACCCCATTTAAAGAGATTACTCTGCCGAGCGGTGCCCCCCCATAGTACTGTGAGGTATGGAAAAACTCATGATCTTCACTTGCCCTACAAACACCTTTAAAGGGAGACCCAAAATGGGTGCACACACATTTCTACATTACTGTAGTCTTTACAGCCACACCTACACTTTTCCTCCTCAGTATGTATATTGTAATGTATATGGTTGTAAATTTTGACTTGGTCCGCAATCGATATGGACCGTGACTTATTTTTCGTTGGGCAAGGTACTAGTATTGATGGATACCGTAATGAAATTGACTGGATTATTTGGATCTGATATATTTGCATGTCGTTTATAAATAGATATAGAGTGTAACCCATCTGTGGATAGTAGTCTATTATGACTTGAACCTCTGGATCCAGAGATTCTATCTTTAGTTTTAAATCGTTAATTAATTAGTTTTAAATCGATAATTAATTAGTTTTAAATTGATAATTATTTAGTTTTTAAAAAATTGGTCATTGCCAATGTACAGGCAGTTTTTACATAAATTTCTTTTATTCTTGTGGCTTGGAACCCACGTAAAATTGTAGGTCCCTCCGCCACCACGGAGGACATACACAATTACGAACACAGTTAGGTAGACCAGCCATGAGTGGATCCTAGGGTCTTTGTTGGTCTGAAACATTATAACATTATAACATATATATATATATATATATATGCGCTACCCATTACACCGGTGGTAATGGTAGCGCATCCGACCGGTAATCGGAAGGCCCTGGGTTCGATTCCCGGGCGGTTCACCTCATTTTTCATGTGTTCGTTATTTCTCTTCCTCGTGTGCAGAACGCTCCTCTATACTTACGTCGTTTCTATACATTAATATACTGCGTGGTCATTGCAGTTAAATGTACATATTCACGATTTGCGAGGGTGCCCTCTCAGGGCATGGTTTCTGCTCTATGTAGGAGAATTTCGACTTATGACTGATCGAGGTCCGTGGTGAATGGTAGCGCATCCGACCGGTAATCGGAAGGCCCTGGGTTCGATTCCAGGGCGGTTCACCTCATTTTTCATTTGTTCGTTATTTCTCTTCCTCGTGTGCAGAACGCTCCTCTATACTTACACATATATATATATACACATATATATATATATATATATACCATATATATACTGTTATATATATATACACATATTATACCGTATATATATATATATATATATTACACATATATATACTGTATATATATATATACACACATATATATATACTGTGTATATATATATATGTATATATATATATATATATATATATATATATATATATATATATATACACTATATATACATATATATATATATAAATATATATATATATATATATATATATATATATATATATATATATACACTATATTATATATATATATATATATATATATATATATATATATATATATATATACACATACATATATATATATATATATCAAAGCTATTGACTTCTCCTTAGGGAACCGGAGCTTACAGATGAAAAGAAGGATCAACACAACGGCAAACATTTTCATTTATTTGTACATCAGACGTTTCGACAAATCTTTTGTCATCATCAGTGAGTTAAGTCTTAAAACCTTAAAACAAAATTGAAAAGTGAAAGTTACATCAATACAATATTAAAACCATTAAAATTAAAACCTTAAAGCAAATGAAAATTGCATCAATACAAAATTAAAATCATTTAAATTTCATCACTATAAAAACTAAAATTAAATTAAATTTCATCACTATAAAAACTAAAATTAAATTACCTCAATAGGTAAATACACAATGTTTACATCCACCTCCATACTTGGCAAAGTCTAACGGAACACTAGATGGTCAGAGGATTAGAAAGGGTATGTCTGTGAAAACGGTTGGTTAGTCAAAAGAGTCGTAATTTGTAGGATGAGCTATTATTATTAAGGGAGGGTTTGTTTCTATAGATGTACAAAGATTCTAAAATTCGGAGTTCTGTAAGGTTATTGGATCTAGTTAAAATTTCAAACTGAGTTTGTGAAGGGGATGGTCGTTTTCATTACTGTGGTTTCTAATTGCGGATTGTGGAGGGCTACTGAGGGGACGGTTGGTACGGACTGACAAGCCCAAATGTTGAGAAAGGCGCACCTCCAGTTGGAGTTGAGTGCTGCCAATATACGCAGCCTTACAGCTGTCGCACGTGTATTTGTAAACAACATTGGGGCATACAGTTTTGGGGAATTCATCTTTGAACTTTAAAAAATTTGATAATTTAAGTGGGTTGACGAAGGCGAATCTAAAATTTATTTGGGGATAACTAGACTTGAGTAGTTTGGACAATTCACCTCGAATACGCAATGATAAATAACCATAAAAAGGTAATTTATATATCTGGTTTCTTTTTGTACTGTAG
>JAJOZX010003720.1:282500-287500 GCA_023014485.1 Bathynomus jamesi | reverse complement strand
TCAGCCATTTCGTATATACAGGGTGTCCCGTAAGTCTGGACCCAAAAGGAAAAATAATAAAATTACAAAATAGTCCAAAAATTGATTACATAATCTGTTCAAAGTGTCCGCCGTTGTGTCGCACACATAGTTGAAGACGCAATCTCCACTGCGACAGCACTTTCTGAATCACAGTCGCAGAAATTTCTTGACACGCCTCCACAATGCGTGCTTTAAGGTGGAAAATGTTCTGAAGTTTGACCTCGTACACTTTGGCTTTCAAGTGGCCCCACAAATAAAACTCCAGCGGAGTAAGATCATAATAAAAAAATAAAAATAATAATAAAAATAATAAAAAAATATATTATAAATAAATTTTTGGACTATTTTGAAATTTTATTATTTTTCCCTATGGGTCCAGACTTACGGGACACCCTGTATATATTATATATATATATATTTAATTAAATGATATCGTTTATATTGCAATCAAAAGAATTAAATAAAACACCATGACATCATTTTGTTTATTTAGACAATTACTGGAAATAATTTCAGGAAACAGAAAATAAATACACAATCAAATTAGTTCATTCTATACACAGTTTAAACGAGGAATATTTGCAATAAAAAATAATAATAGTATAAAGTAAGAACGAAGAACATATATATAATCAAAAAATAATAATAGCATAAGAAATACACAAGTTGAACAAAGAATATATACATATAATAAAAAATAAAAAGTAATAATATAAGAAATACACAGTTTTAAACGATGGAATATAATCATCAAAATAATAGTACAAGAGAAATTTATACTAAATAATTAAATATATAGAAAATAAATATAATGCAAAACACTCAAAATACATAAACTTTATGTTCTACTACGCTTAACTAAAACACTAAACTCGCACACGATCGAGTCTACAGTTACATCATTGTTGCCTTGCACTATGCAATAAATACAATTTAACATTATTTCATCGCTCAAGTTACAGGGATGCCTATACTTGATATAAAGGGCCTTCATTTCGTTCAAAACTATTTCTGTTCCCACTTTACATTCGGCTGGCAAGTTATCTTTAAACACGGCCGGAATACAATCAAATGCACGCACAAATAGGTCATCTTTAGCCACATCATCATTATTAAATAAAAGTTTATAAACACTCCTTTCTAATCGAGGGTTTATTCTTACCGATCCGAGCTTTTCAATCGTGAACTCTTCTTCACAATTTATAGCGGCAGTTGAAACAATCTTCTAAGTCGTAACGACAGCTGCTCATTATATAAAGATACAATTCTTCAGGGTGAACGGTGTAGGTGAATTTAGCCCTGTACCGCTCAAGTCCTTTGTACTGAAGTTCTTGATATTTCGAAGAGTCTAAACCTTTTAAATAAGCATCCAGCTCTAGACCATTCTCGCCTTGTTTAGTCCTGCACTCGGTAAACCCGTCGAGTAGAGCGGTGTATGCGTATTCAAGAACCGTATCAAAATAAAGCATATCCGTAACACGTGCGTCTAATATAGGTTTCAGCTTGCTGAAACCGACGATTTCAAACATTCTGTCGAGGATGAACCGGTTTCGCGTTGGGACAAGAACGTTATCATCAGAAGCATTCTGCCACATCAATCGTATATCAATGCATGGCTGATCGTTATTTATACACAACGTACAAACAATGGCATATGACGGGGTATCACTAATCTGGTCTCTTCTTGTGCCTACACCTGCAGGTATTTTATAACGATCCTCGCTCTACTTCTCAACTACCAGAAAGACTCTAGTCATCTCATCAACATTTAAACAAACATTCCGTTTACCAGAGTTTGTTTGTTTAGAATTCGTTTCCAGTACATAGTTAATGGCACCGGTTTTACGCCTGAACACGCGCAATGACTTCGTCACGGACACATCGTACACGGCATTGTGAATGCTGCTCAAAGGAAGCTCTATCCTATTCTATTGTGAGGAGTGCACGTCCAGTCGGTTCAAGCACTGAGATGACTATGAGCCACAGGTGGGCGGACCAGCTCGCCGGGAGGTGTGGAGGAGTGAGTCACACCATAAGCTGATGAATCGTGTACGGCGTTGTCCCAACGTGAAAGATTCATGTGAATACTTGTATCCTATTACACAGGGTAGGTGTTTTGAGAAACTTTCCGATACATGAAGCAATACCGGTTTTAATGTTTTATCACTCCCCAGAATGAGCACCAGACATTTTCGTTCATTTTCACGAACTAAACACGTTTTATACACACTCCGGAGCACTATTTGAGTGAAACATATGCCCATATTTTTCCGTTTGCTTAGCAGGCGATACTCGTCTCTAAATTCTGTTAAAAACTCACGCATTCCATTAGCCACAACCTTACTACAAACCTCGTCATGATATATATTAATGTAGTGGTAAAAGTACTTAAGATTCTCCATTATGACAAGATTTACATTCTCAGTCGCAGGGTACGAGTACTCGGTATGATGCAACATGATATAATACCGCTTGTCACAACACTCATCAACAAGACTCACTAACCATAACCGTTGCTTCTCTTCTGCATGTGTTGTTTCCTTCACTTCTCGGTATATGTACGCTTTTATAAAGTTTAGTCCTACAACATAGTTCAATACATCGCTTGTACCACGAAATCCTGCAATGCTCTCGCCAGAATAGCTGTAGAGTATTTATACCTCTTGTCCCTCAAGCTTCGCACGGTTCAATGTAGCATTATAAGTATCAAAGGAGGGTGGAATAGGGAGCCATTGAGTATCCACCACATCTCCATACTTTGTCGAATACCACTTCATAAACGTCGAACACGCAATATTAAAGGTAGCCATTACTATTTTTAGTCTACGTGGGATTTCGTCAAATACACGTCTGAGTTCCAGGGCTTGTAGCGGACAACTGAGCACGCAGAGGTAGAAATATGTCCAGGTAGTAGCAGGAGTCACGTGACCGTTGATCGATCATACAGGGGCGGAGCTTAGAACTTTCTTCTGTACACACACAAAGGAGAAAGTGAACCACAAATTGAAACACGATTTATTCAAGGTATATATTTACAAATACGTATAAATAAAATAAACATAGTTAACAAGTAAATAGACATTGATATAATATATAACATAGATATATATATATATATATATATATATATATATATATATATATATATATAACATTGATATATATATATATATATAACATTGATATATATATAATATATATATATATATATATATATTATATATAACACATTGATATATATATATATATATATAACACATTGATATATATATATATATATATAACATTGTATATATATATATATATAACGTTGATATATATATATATATATATATATAGATAACATTGATATTATATATATATATATATATATATATATAACATTGATATATATATAATATATAACATTGATATATATATATATATAACATTGATATATATATATATATATATAACATTGATATATATATATACACATATATATAACATTGATATATATATATATATATATATATATATATATATATATATAAAACATTGATATATATATATATATAACATTGATATATATACAGTATATATATAACATTGATATATATATATATATATAACATTGATATACAGGGTGGGCGGAAAGTAGCTCCCTAATTTAAATTACATATAACTTATGTATAAATTGTGATTGTATTGTTATATTGTTATGGTGTGTTCTCTAAAGTGGTCCAATTGTAACGGTAATATTGTTTTCTCTAAAGTGTTCTCTTTGTGTTCTCTAAAGTGGTACAATTGTAACGTTCATTTTTTTTTTTCATTTCAGATTGAAGGGTAACATGGCTGAGCGTTTAACACTGCAGGAGCGTGCCCAGTTGGCGGCACGGTACGAAGTTTGGCAATCTGTCGTTCGAGTTCAAAGATGGTGGCGGGCCATTCACGGACCACGTGCCCAAGTGGACCCGAAAACAATCAAGAACTGCCACTCGAAGCTCATGACCACGGGGTCTGTGGCAGATGTTCGAAGATGTGGTCGCCTTTCGACATCCAGGGCCCAGGAGACGGTGCAGGCAGTTCAGGAAATGTTCGCACGGAGTCCACGAAAGTCAACTCGCCAGGCAGCTCGGGAAAGTGGACTCTCCCGCTACTCAGTGCGAACTGTGCTGAAGAAGGAGCTGAACTGGCGTGCGTGGAAGCCGCATTACTGCCAATCTCTCTCGGACGAGGACTGCGACATTCGCATGGAGTTCGGGGAAATCATGCTGGCTTGGCATGAAGACTGGCCCCATCTCTTCCGCAACATCCTCTGGAGCGACGAGGCGGTGTTCCACGTCGGAGGCTTTGTCAACCGCCACAATTGCCACTACTGGGCAGGAGAGGATCCCATGGTTACCGCTGAAAAACGGCAGAATCGGTTCAGTGTAACGGTGTAGTGTGGTATGACCTCAGATCAGGTTGTGGGCCCGTTCCTTCTGCGCAACACCATGAATGCTGAGCGGTACCTTGCTATGTTGCGAAACGAGGTCTGGCCGGTTGTCAGCACATGGGGAACATCGACGATCTGATATTTATGCAAGATGGCGCCCCTCCGCACTTCGCTCTTGTTGTCCGTGAGTGCTGGATGCCCACTTCCCTGGGGCGTTGGATGGGTCGTCGTGGTCCACATCAATGGCCAGCCAGGAGCCCGATTGACACGTGCGACTTCTTTCTTGGGGGTGGGTAAAGGAAGAAGTCTACCACACCAAACCGAGGACATTGGAAGAACTGGAGACCGAATTCGGGAAGTCATGTCCTCCATCCCGCCGGAGTTCCTGCTAAAGTCAGTGGACGCCATTCCTGGGCGGCTCCAGAAGCTGGTGGAAAGAGTTGGAGCCCACATTGAATTTTAGAGAAAACCTACCATGTATGCTACCTTTTCATATTATTTCTTCTGAAATAAATGGATAATATACGTTATTTTTTTACCAATCCAAAATAGGGAGCTACTT